>NDGM011086938.1:0-12249 GCA_002564305.1 Octomys mimax | reverse complement strand
CACTGTGACCCTGAGCTACATTCTCAGTTCTGGGCCACTTTTAAATAGTCTTATTGATTTGGTCGATTTTACTCTAGCAAAAGAATGACATATCAGTGCCTTTGAGAACCATGATATTTGTCTTAAAAGTAGATCACAAAGATGATAAGATAAAAAGGAGATAGAGTATTGAGAAGGAAGAATATATTTTCAGAATTTAGTGGCCAGGTGTCCTAAAATTTTTGGTTCACAGAAATAAGAAGTAAAACAATTTATCAGAGTCACAACTGACAGTCTATCCAAATAGATCTGCTCCCTCCAAGGGAAAGCATGATCCAGTTCAGTTTAAGTCAGATAACAAAAAGGGTTTTCACTATTGTCTTTTAAAGGATTATTTTTCCTTAGTCCAGTGTAGTGGAATTCTAACTGGTGGTTGACTTGTTACACCCAGCTGAACTGAACTAGTATGGTGCTGGGTGAGGGAGGCCGACCTGAGGATTGTTACCAGCAGCATAAGAGGCAGAAGTGAGAAGTTGTTGGTACGCTGTTAGGGATGCTGTTTGGAAGAACTGTTGGAGCTGTTGGAAGCTGCTGGTTTTCCTGGGTTGTTCTGCTGGGGGACCTGGTCATGCTGGCTTTCCTGATGAACTTGGACTTCCTGTTAGAGGAGGAGCTTGAGACTTTCATTATCAATGAGAAGTCTATAGTTCATTTTGGAGGAGTTTTGGTCATCTTGAGCACCACTTTCTGGCTCTCGAGGGGAAGATGGTGCACTGCTCAGCTTCAGGTCACCTGTCTCATTGGCTTTCCTGGTGGAAAGTCAGTTTTCCTCATTGTTGGAGGAGCTTGCGACCTCACTGTTGCTGAGGTTGGCTGTGGTCCCTTTGGAGAAACTGGTCCTTACCTTGAGTGTTGCTTCCTGGCTCCAGTTCAGATGCCTCAGCCTGCTAACACAGATCCTCTATCCTGCTGGCATAGACTTCGTAGCTTCCACCACTGACCTTTGGGCCTTTCTAGCCAGATCCATGAAGTAGGCCTGCATGAGACTTTGCTGTGGGCCCTAGGTCTCCAACTGAACTTGTGGGAGGCATTATTATGAGCTCCAGATTTTCAGCTGGACTCATGCAGGATACTAGGATCCAGGCTCTTGGCTCGATTTTTTGGTCTTTAGCACATGGACAGATTTCCTGTGCTTCTTGTATATGATTCTTTGGGTAATTCTTTATATAATGTGTCCTGTATTATATTGTTCTCCTTGCAAAAAGCCCAAACCATGACATCTAGAAAACCTCAATGTTTGGAAATATTTCTTGATGTACAGCTAAGTGTGCCTTGCTTGGTTTCTATCTAATATTTCCAATGATTAATCCTCTGTTCTATTTCTTCTGGGTGTATTTCTTTAGAAAAGCTGGCTGACTACTTATACCCTCTTTCAGTTTCCTCCTATTTGAGCTACATTTATTTCTTTGTAATTCACTGTCATTTGATTTTTGTAATCAGAGGCATTTTTCTCATTCTAAACTAGACTGTCTTTTAGCAGAACAAAGCTGTGAGTTGGTAGCATTATAATTGTGCTCTTCAACATGGTAGGAAGAAGGAGTTCTTTTAGCCTTTACACATTCAATTTCGATCTAGCCCAACTGTATATGCCCATTAAATCAAACACTGAGAGCTTCAGGGAATGAACAATTTGTTGAATCACCTCCTTTTGAAAAACCTATATAGTTTGAATTCTTAAAGTAATTTTCAAGTGATCTTCATTCCCTTTATGTGTGCAACTTTTCAAGATGATACCAGTTTTGCTGAAGGCAATGAGGAGTGCATCTTATTTGTCCTCATTCCTTTGAGCCGCTATCTTTCACCACTCATGTAGGTATTTTAACTGTATTTAAATGACAAGAGGGAACACACAGGTTGGGTAGAACTGGAGGACACTACATTAAGGGAAATAAGTAAAGCACAGAAAGACGAGCACCATATATTCTTATTTATACATAGAAATTAAAGAGTTGGTCTCAGAAACAGAGGGCAGAAAATGGTCAGAGGAGCCTGGGAAGTATGGGGGAGGGGAGATGTGAAAGGATGGTGGATGGATATTTGTGTGTGGCTCAATGGAAAGAATGACTCCTAATTGTTTGTACCATACTAGGGTCACTATGATCAACAACAATTAACTGAAAATTTCAAAGGACTAATGAAGAAGATTTTGAACATTCCCAGTATGAGAAAATGATATATATCTGAAATGATATATGTGCTAGTTACTCCAATCTTATTATAATTTGTATACATGTATAGAAATGTCACACTGTACTTCATGAAATTGCTACATATCAGAATGTGTTTTAAAGCATATTTAAAATGTATTTTATAAATGTACTTTTTAAACAGAGAACAAAAACCACACAATTCTTACTAGAAAATGGAAGTATGAAGTCTTTTAGAAAGATAATTAAGTGGCTTAAATTGCCATTATGTTGTGTTACTAGAACCTGAGAAAGATGGCAGAGATGGTGTTTGACCTCAGTTGATTTCCTTTTCTTGTAAATAAGAAAAATGGCAAAACTTCTGGAATAATGGGAGTGCATAAAGATAGGTAAGGTTTGTGAAGAGAGGCAATGAGGATTGTCACAGAGTTCTAGGTTCTCTCCAGGCTATGACCAAGACCTCTCTGGGTGACCCATATTTATGTAGTTATCCGAGGAAGGGAGGGAAGTTCTCTGGAAGCGTGGGCCGCTCAAGGGCTTCTCCAAGTAAGATGTTAAGTGAACCCACCCAGAGTGAGGTGCCTGAGCCCATAGTGTTTATCTAGTTGAGGTTGGAGCCAGGCATCCTTGGGTATGACTTTGTCATATCCTTTAGGGCTTGATGGCATCACCTGCCATTATAGGCCTCAGTAGAGAGCAGTGATTCACAAAGTTTCACTTACCATGAATTCAGGGTCCTTCTACAGAAAAGAAGCCTGAGTCTTGGCTAGACTCACAAATGAACATGGGAGCCAATTGGTTAATTTAAGTCCTGCTCACAGCTGCTTCACAGTGGTCTCTATCAGTAGATCTTGTGGTCCACTCCTAATTCCCCAAATCCCAGACCAGCAGTCTCCCACTCACACCTGTAAGCACAACTTCCTCCATCTCCACAGTTCCTTGTCTATATCTGCCCTTGGAGTTGACTGTTAAGGGACTAAGATTTTATTTTTTTAAAGGAAGCTTGCATTTGTAAAGATTTTGCAAATAAAATAGTTTTAATTTTTCAAATATATAGGAGATGTTTTTATTCATTTATTTTTATGTATTTAGGACAGGGTCTACAGGGTCTCATTACATAGATCAGACTTATAGTGATTATAGTGATTCTCCTGTTTTCAGCCTCCCAAGTGCTGGGATTACAGGCACGCACCACCACATCCAGTCTCAGAGTGCCCCAGGGGTGGGGCCGGCAAGGCACCCAGGGATTGAACCACCATCACTGCACTTGGCTGAAGCAGGTGCTTTAGTACCCTGAAAAGTCTGACTGGCCCTAAGATGTTTTTAAATAAGATTTTTCTTTCTTCTTAAAGAAGATTGAATTCAAGACCTTCACACTGAACTATATCCCCTGTGCTTTCATTTTTTAAAAGATATCCAAGACAACGTTTTTCTAAGTAAGTCTATTTTTGCATAAATAATTGAGTAAGTCTAAGCTTTTAAGGGGTGAATTTTATTTTTTTCTGGAGAAAGAATCACAAGATTGATCTATCTATCTATCTATCATCTATCTATTTATCTTTTGTTAATATATATTTAGGGAAGGATCTAGGGTGTTCAGGGTCTCACTACTGGATCGTATTTGTGGTGATCTGCCTGTTTACAGCCTCCTAAGAGCTGGGATTACAGGTTTATGCCCAGCCTCAATTGCAGGCCCAGGGATCAAACACCTGGCTCCTGAGGCTGCTTGTAGGCACTTTAATCTGCTGAGCTATTAGGCCAGCCTTTTCTCTATCTATTATCTATCTATCCATTATGAAGGTTTGGCTCACTTTTGTTTTATCTTTTGAGACAAGGTCTTTCTCTGCAGTGCAGGCTGGGTTTAAACTTACTTTGTAGCTCAGAAAGCCCTTGAACTCATAGCATTCCTCCTACCTCAGCCTCTTGAGTGCTGGAACTACAGGTGTGTGCCACCATGCCTGGCCAACTCACATTATTATAGACATGAGAAGTCACATGGTATATCTTCTGTAAGCTAAATGACCAGGACAACATTTTGGTATAGTTCCACCCAAAATGCCAAGCCCTGAGGTCTGAGCGTGCTGGTATTCAAGCACAGAAGAGAGAGGCATCAGTTCCAACACAGAACCAGTCTTTCTTTTCTCTAAATTTTTGTTCCATTTGGAGCCTCAGTGGATTATATGATGTCCACCCTCACCGGTAAAGGTAGTGGACTTAGTCAACCAACTGGAATGTCCATTTCTTCTGGAAATATCTTAATAGATACACCCACAAAATGTATTTTACCAGCTTTCTGGACATCCCTTAAGCCAGTCAATTTTACATATAAATTTTGTCATCTCATGGGATTAGTTCATCTAACGCATTTGAGTTTCAATTGTCTTCAAAGTATTTAAAAACATCTGAATATAGCAGGAAGAATATTTTATAAATGTTAGAAATGTCCTAGAACTGGTCTATGAAAGTGAAACTAGTTATACAAATTGGTGAGTATAAGGATTCATTGTTTTCTCAGTAGTAGTAACATTTAAACCTTTTCATTTTGGTAGAAAATAGTAGCAAGGAAAAAAAAAAACATGAGTATCAACTTTTTGAGAAGATCAAACATTCTCTTGTGCTGATATCCTGTGCTTTGTCCAACAATTTATCTTCTTCCATCTCTGCAATATGCTATGGCACCTATACATTTGTCACCTCTGCTGTTATTTATCTAGTTTTTCTTCTCAAAAAGCATGGATCTGAGGGCTGGCCAGATAGTTCAGTGGACTAAAGCACCTGCTTAGGCAGAGCGCAGCAGCTGGCATTCTGTCGTGCTGGCCCCACCCCCAGAGCACACTGAGACAGGGATTGAGCTTGGGTGTAGTGGCATAGGCCTGTAATCCCAGTGCTTGGGAGGCTGAAAACTGGAGAATCACTATGAGTGAGTCCAATCTACGTGGTGAGATGCTCTGGATTCTGTGCTAAATGCATTAAATAGATAAATAACTTAAAAAAACACGGATCTGGTTACCGGAATGAACTGTAAAAAACAGCGATGTTTCAGACTTGAATAAAAAGGAAGCAATAGTTAGTGCCTGACTGTTATAGTTTATATCTAGATGTCTCCCAAGAGCCTCATGCACTCCCAGGTGGGGTTTTGGAAAGGGGTAGGAACTCTTAAAAGCTGACTTGCTGCTAGAGGGTGGAGTCTGGTCACAGGAAGACAGTCACTGTGGGTGAGTCATAAAAGGATGTATTTCTCCACTGACTTCCTTCCTTCCTCCTCTGCTTCCTGTCTGCTGTACTAAACAGCTCTCCTCACCCAGGGCCTTCTACCAGGCCTTCCTACCTTAGAGCTGGCCAACTACTGTATGGGCTAAAAACCTGAAACAAAAACAAACCTGTCCTTGAAATTGTGGGGTTTGGGTACTTGCCTCAGCTGTGAGAAAGGTGACCGATACAGTGACATTCATACAAAAGTAAAAATTCTAAATAGTGTATGAACAGCTGTTAGTACAAACTGTGGTCCTCCCACCACATTTTGAAATTTATTTTTGCAACTGTCCAATAATTGAATACAATCAATCAGTGTCCCATTAGTTTATGTTAATTCAAACATTTATGAATTTATTGCATTTTGCTATTTTCTTTTTATCAGAGCTCTCGCAGACTACAAAAAGGAAAAAGAAAACACTAATGCAGAAGTCAAAATAGAAAGGAAAACCTCCAAGTGTCATTGAGGCTAAGGGTTATTGGGCAATGGTGCAGAAAAGAAAGCTGAAATATAAAATGATGCATTTAATTCATACTGCAACTGTATTTATTCATTTGAGGTAATGCAAACACATGATAAAAGTAAAATGACCAAATCCAATTATATGCATCAATTCTATCTTCTTGAGCAATTATCATTCTTTTGTAAACTGCAATTTTGGCCACTTGTGTGTACCAACCCTTAATTGTCAGTTATTCTTTAGTTTTCTAGCATTTTGTAATGAGATATTTAGCACAAAACACGGCTGCTGCCAGCTATTTACATTGTACAATTGAATTACAAACAGACATAAAAAAATCATGGGAGGCAGCCACTTGCAGCATTCTTAAGTAGTTTGCTCTTTTACTTGGTATTTGAATATGGCAGGTTATTGACATAATAGGAGCTGATCTTAAGGTCTCTGGCTATGTCTGCTACCTTTCTATGTCATCATCTTATCAAAATTAGACACAGCTCTTAGTTAAATGATACTGATACAGACAAGGTTAGAAGTCATGATTGTTCTGGTGCTTATTTAGTATTATTAACATAAATAATATTTTCAATAATATAAATTTTTCAGTTTTTATTTTTTATTCATACATGTTGAAATTACATCCAGGGTACACACCTGAGGTGAGTTGGTACGTAACACACGCCGATGCCTTTTATGTATTCCCTTTCCTTCACCTCCTTCCTGCTCCTCCATCTCTTAATTCCCATGCCATTTAAACAAAATCTCTTTCCCTACTTCTTATTATCTATTTTTTATTTGAGGTTTCTCATATAAAAAAAACTATGAGATATTTCAACTGCATATCTGATTTATTTCACTGAACCTTTACTAATATACAATGAGAAGAGAAACTGGACCTAAGGTATTAACCAAGCTTTCAACAAAGTGTACTTGCTTCCCAAGGTCGTTAGTCATGAATGAGTTTTCCTAAATATTTGTCAGCACACTTGGGGCAGTATTAGCGATTTCTAACATCAGAGAGAGTCCAGAGAGGGGATGGCTGGGAAGTGATTTTTTTCAAACTTTTTACAAATTGCAAACAAGCCATTGTGCCTACTCTTTCCAGAGATGCGGCCTGTCTTGCTAAGGGTGGCCTTCAGTTGCTTAAATTGTTCAGTGAAAGCGATGCTGATGGCTACTGGAGGAGAGCCGACCCTGGGCCTGGATGTGCAGAGTCTCCTTCCTACCGGCTGTTCAATCACTTTGTACTGTGGGGCTCTGAAGGGCGGGGTGTGAATTTGTCATCTACTCTTGGGTTTTCTGCCTTTAAGTAGATTTTCAAAAAGAGTCTGAATATGAGCTATATGGCAATGAATACTAATATTTCTTTTACTGTTTGACATACCCCTTTCTTCTGTTGTTTTTGGGCTGCAAACAGAAAATACAATTTTAAAGATTCTTCTTTAATCTTTTTAATCTTCTTTAATCAATTCTTTGATTGCCCTCTATGTGGAAGGCATTACTTATGCCTGTTTTGTTCTGTGCATAGATAGCCTGTGAATGTCTTTCAAATATCAGCTTTCTTTCTACCTATTCCTCTTACTTTTTCTTTATTGCTTATCACTATCAACATCCATGTTCAGCAGTCAGACTTGGAATATCTATAACTATAATTTCGCTTAAATATTCAGGACTGATGTTACATTCTACCTGTTTTGGTCTGTATATCCAGCACTTTATGTACTAAACTAAATGTATCTCCTTCCCACTCAAGCATTGCCTGTGCCTTTTTTACTCTCATAGGCAGTGATATCACTAGCCATGAAATCTCTGCTACTGAGAAATGTTACCAGAAGGCCTGGGAGATAGGTCAGCTGCACAGTCCTTCCTGGCAAGTGTGAGGCCCTGAGTTCGATTCCAGGTACCAAGCAAATAATTAAATAAAAAGAAAGAAAATAAATGTTGTCAGCACTTGCAGCTTCTGCTCTTTTCTTACTCTTCATTTAGTGATCACTGTCCTCACTGCCCCCACCTCACCCTTACACATTTCATTACAAATTCACATTTCACCATCACTTCTAAAGATACAGATTTTTTAAATGTATTTACTTGGTACAGGGTCTCACTATGCAGCTCAGACTCATAGTCATCCTCTTGTTTCAGCCTCCTCAGCTATGGGATTACAGGTATATGTTGCCATTGCCAATTTCGGTGACTGGCTTACCCCACAGGGCTGACATGGCAAGGGATAATGGGAATGGAACCCAGGTCCTTGCACTTGCTAGGCAGGAGCATAGACTGTTAAGCTATCTCCCCAGCCCAAGATATGGTCTTTATAAAGTGAGCTATGTCAGGGAGTTTGAAAAAGTTGATGATGCTTGCCATGGAATGATTGGCACCTGTTTTGGTTATTTAGCTCGTTAGCTGATCACTGCAATAGCCTGGTGTCTACATGGGCAGGCAAAAGTAGTTGGAAAGAGGGGGAAGCACAGAATAAAAGAGTAGGAAAGAACTCTGCAGCTCTTTGTGCCATACACAAAATGTGTTTATTTCCTGTCAGCAGGTATCATAGAGGACAATGAAACTCAGTCAAAAAAGTAAAAGAAAGAGGCTGGCTGGTATTTTGTTGGGGCCAACAACTAGATGTACTGAGCTGGAAGACACTGAGAGAAGCCATTTGATGTAGGCACAGAGCAAATTCTTAGCTGCCAGAAAAACAGAGACAGGCAATCTGAGAGGTACCTATAGAAGTGGACCTTGACTAGAAGGGGGAGAAAGACGTGTCTTAGAGTGGAGTCATTGCAAACACCTCCCAGTGCCCAAGTTATGTTTATGTCCTCAGGACAAAAAGGATGACAAAGTACAGAAGGGCAGAAATGTGAAAGTAAAAATTATATCATGGTCTCACCCAACTATGTGAGACAAGTGAATAGACCACTTCATTATTATTTGTCTCACTGAAAGATACTTTTCTATTCATGTCTTTTTCTCCTCCTATGGGGAAATCTGGGTGCATTTTACATATGCTCAAAGATATTTTTGGAATGAATTAGGCACAACTATAAACAAATATTAACAAACAAATATAAACAAATATTTAAGTGCTGAAGTGTGTGTGTTCATCACTGAAAATGAAATTTATAATCAGCTGCCTGTAAGGACTCTATCTCAGTCTACTCTCTGCCCTACCCTTCTTTTAATTGGAAATCCTTCCTCTCGCCTACAGAAGACATACACCTGTCATGGTATTTCGGAACTCCTGCTGAATGTATTGGGTGTAGTCTCTTGACTGGTTATGTGAGGTAAATATCTCTTCGCTACTATGAAGACTGAGTATGTAGAACATCGATTTAAAAGAGATTATTATTTTTCTGGATGATACCTTCTTTTCACATTTCTTTACATGATACTGCCAAATCATTTGACACAGCTCCCTAAATGAGTTTATTTATTTTTTTCTAGTTGGGTTTTCAAATTGAAAATATGTAGTTTTCATGGTTTTATACCCATTTTCATGGAAGGGTCTTTCAGAACAGTAAGTTCGTGCTTCTTTCCTTCTCTAAGAAATTGTGCTTCCCATTGCTTTCTGCTGTAGAGCTGCAAACCAATACTGCCATCCACTGTTCTTTTGAATAATCTTTTCCCCATCTTAAGTTGTTTTAAAGAAAAACTTAACAACAAAATTAAGTTCTTTGCAAGCATTAGGAATTTGCTCATTTTAAGCAAGTACTATACAAACTGGAAGCTATAAAAGAATCAAACATTATGATTGTCTACCTTTTCCAAATGTCTTGATGAAGAAAACACACTCAAATATGACCAAAAAAAGGAACAGCTGATAGAACCAACTTCTTCCTAAAGATTACAGGAAAAGAAAAGCACTTAGGTCCTCTGATCATGGTTAAGCTGGCCCCACAGAACTCCCAGGCCCAAGGCCATTTCATTCCAGTCACATTGGGATATTTCAAGAGGAAAGCTAGCTAAGTCATCAAACAGAGCATTCCTGTGTGCCTTACATTCCTATCAGAGAAGCCCTCCAACTTGGAGAAAGGAGCATACACTCATAAAAATCTCATGATTCGAATTGAGTTTTAGTCTTTTCTGTTTTTCTCTATACACAGCCTACTTTATTAGATATCTCTTTTCAGTTTTCACTGTACTTGCAATTCAGCTTTCAAATTTATAAATTTATAACGAGATTATCAAGAATTCTGTGTAACTTAATAGGGATATCTATGTGCCTTGTAGACACCTTTTCTTTCATGGACTCTCTCAACATTATAGGTAAAATCCAGGCACAGAATTCTAAGGGATATAATGTTATTACTTAAAACCCTGAAGTGGGCTTACCCAACTGCCCGACTACAGAGGAAGACACTGAGATCTAGGGACAAGTAAAACCCAGAGTCATGAAATCAGTTTTTGGCAATGCCACTAGCAGAACCTAAGTCTTTGAATGCATGGCAAAGATGTTTGCCTACAAAATGCTCCTGAAAGAAATGTAGTTCTCTTTTTTCTCTGGGCTATTTTATAGCCCATCTTACTGGCATTTTTTTCCTTCTGTTTTTCCTTCAACATAACCTCTCTGTTACGGTTTGTGTCTAGATGTCTGCCCAAAGCCTCATGCAGCCATGGGGCAACCTTCTAGAACTTTTGGTTGATTCATGATCCAATGCTGGGATTATGGGTCTGAGTGCTACACATGCCCTGAGGCTGAGGCGGTAGTTTGTATATAACATAAGGAACAGAGAGAGGCTTGCTGTCTCCTGCTTCTCCCTTTTAGCTCTTGCTGCTTTTGCTATCTTCTTCCACCATGAACTGCTGCTCTCTGCCGTGTGACACCCTGCCTTGGAGCCAGCTGAGTTTGGACTGAAATCTCCACAAACTGTAAGCTACATGAACCTTTCCTTCCTTAATTCTGACTGTCAGGTATTTTGTCCCAGCAATGAGAATAAAGTAACTAAGACACTCTCTGAAAGAGTTTTTGTCCCTTCCTCCTTCACATCATAGTTTAACCTCCACCTCCTGAGAAAGCTGGATGCCTATGTGAAGAAATTATAAAGGAGTCAAGCATCGTGACATCTTCCCTTTCTAACAATGTCACTGGCAAGAGTAACATTTTTCTTCCATTTCACTCAGGAAAAAGGTAACAGAGCTGATGATCTAGAAATCATCAAAGACAAGAGGAACATTGTCTTCCAGTCGTGTTTTAGTAAGAGGCCAACTGAATGTTATTTTACTTAGCTAGATTTATTACTCCTGTACTAGAAGACCTCAATTCTTGCATCCATTCTGGCACCATTTATGTGTAAATGGTTCTTTAGATTTATGCAGGTCATATCTCCTTATTATCTCTTGAAATAGCCCTAAAGCAGTTTGTGTGAAAATATTAGAGTGCCAAGTAGCTCATTCACGGTTTGTTCAGTGTTATTCACTTGGCAATCACAATTTGCTTTCAAAAAACACACCAATACGTTGGTTCTTCACATCAGATTCAATGAAACAAGGTGTTGACTCTTTTGTACGTTATAGATTAACATTGTGTGGGAGTGAGGTTGAACTATACAAAGTTTTACTTTGGAAGATGATGCTGGCATGGTTTAAAGAAAATCAAATGATTTTGTAATAACTTAAGTGTGTAATAATACATTATTATGAAAAATAGTAGTGATTGAGATAGTTTATTGAAGGCTAGTAGGCATAAAACACGGTGTATCCAAAAGACCACCCGGGAGATGGCTCAGTAGAGTAAGCATTTTCCTGGCAAGTGCAAGGGCCTGAGTTCAATTCCCAGTTCTGCCAAAANAAAAAAAAAAAAAAAAGGAGAGAGAGAATAGAAAAGTGCACTAATCAGTTTGGTCATAAGGAAGGAAACTGATTTTTTTTTTTTTATCAAAATCATATTATGTATGAGGTTGCTACAGTTTGAATCTAAACTATTCCCCCAAAGACCCATGCAGTAGTTCTGTTCTCCAGCCTTGGCAAGCACAGGGCCTTGACGGTTTCCTGGAGCTTCCTTCTTCCTTCTTTCTTCAGTGACTTGGTTCTGGAGTGAGCAGCTTTGCTCTGCATATGCCCCTACCATGATATCTGTTCACCAGAAGCTTAAAAGTGATGTGAGCACTCTATCATAGATTGGAAATTCCAGAACTGTGAGCCAAAATAAATCTTTTCTCTTATAGGTTGATTTATCTCTATTATTTGTTACAGTCACAGAAAGCTGATTAAAGGTAGACATTGTACATTTTAGACATTACCCATTTCTGGCAAGTTCTCTCTCCATACATTTCTGGAAGTTATTACGATCATAGTCATTTTTTTTTTTTAACATTTATTTATTTATTTATTTAGAGAGACAGAGAGAGAGAGAGAGA
>NDGM011086920.1:0-10338 GCA_002564305.1 Octomys mimax | reverse complement strand
TTTTTTTTTTTTTTAGAACTGGGGATTGAACTCAGGCCCTTGCACTTGCCAGGCAAGCACTTACTCTACTGAACTATCTCACTGGTCCCTCTTTATATATTCTTGATAGTAATCCTTTGCCTGAGAAATAGATTGCAAACATTTTTTTCCAGATGTGCACTAATATCTGTATGTTGAATTGTTGAGATGAACATTAATTAGTCATGCGGTATCCTCTTTATATATTGTAAGATTTGATTTTCCTAAACACTTAAAGTGTATTTAAGTCTATCATTTAAGATATGGTCCTGTATTTTTCTGTTATCTGAAATATCCTAAAAGCAATATTGGCAACCTAAACCTGATAACCTAGAAAGGGTTGGGCAACATAGTCATGCTAATTTCAAAACACAATTGTGTATATATTTTCTGCAAGAGATATCTGTACAGGTGTAGTAGAATGCCTGATTAGCATGCACAAGGCCCTGTGTCTGATCCCCAGCACCACCAAAAGATAAATTAAATGGTGAAATTTTTCACAATGACAGAAATGAATAGTACATGTAAGTAAAACTCACTAAGTCTAGAAAATGTTAGTTATAGTGACACATCAAATTGAAGTGAAGATTAAAAATGGTGGTATAAGGGCTACCAGAAAAGACCCTATAAGATCTGAAATTGCAACACCTGCAAAACAAAAATTTAATAAGGAGTAAAAAAATGAAGTAGATCTCCAGATATTGGGAGTGAGGTAGCTAGAAAACTAGAAGCTTTAGAGAAGCTGGAGAAATGAACCACAATGCAGAGGCAAGAAAGAAGCAGTCTGAAAAACTGAAATTTTACCCTGGAAGTGACTTCTTCAGTATAGCAGGCTGCAGTTGGAAAAGAAATCCAGCGCAGCACCCACCATATTGGAGAGCGTTTACCCAATAGCTATTTTGGGAAGGAATAAGACAGTACCATGGAACAACTTCAGAACAACTGTTCAACAGGGTTTCTGGTGTCAGTTTACCACAGTGACTGGGTTGGAGATGGCCACAAGAGAATCACAGAAAGAGTGAGGGCTAAATGTAGACCCCTGAGAAGTTTAAGCTCAGTTTGAGGACACATGGACCCTCTCTCTGTGGTGAGAAGCTATGCCAGTTACATGCAGCTTTCAGACATAGCTGGGCCTGGATGTGCTGGCATTAAGTCCAGTGGTCTGTTTGAATCCCCACTGCTTAAATGTATGACAGAAATCACTGATCTGTTTGCTTCCCATCTGTCAATTTGACTGAGGACACACCTCAGCTTGAATGGTTGCCACAGTCTGGCATGTGCAGGCAGAGGTGCTCCTGGAGCAGGGAGTGCATCTCACAACTGCACAGGCTGAGAAACAGGATGGACAAAGTCATGAGTTGGGTGTACAGAAGGATACAGAAAGCGAGAGCTACCAGGGCGACTCAGGCTGGACCCCGTAGGAAAGGTGGAGCAGAATTCCTTCTCACACAAATGTGTGAGTGTGGAAATAAAATAGATCCTAGCAGTGACTCATTATCCCTCCTCTATACAGACCTTGGAAAGAAACCATTCACTGAAAGGCACAGAGGAAGCTTTTGTACTCAGTCTTTTCCTTCATTGGTTTTTGAGAGTTTGGAGTTTTTTCTTTTTTCCTTTTTCTTAGTTTTCTTCTTAATGTTTTGAGGGGGTGGTTTTTTCTTTATTTTTTGAGCTCCTTTTTCTTTTTTTCTTATCTGTTCTTTTCCAGTACTTTCTAATTCTATTAATTTTGCTTTACTCTTTAATACAATCCTGTCTCTCACTTGTCTGTCTCATCTTCCTTTTCTTTATTTTTCAAATTTTACTTCTTTCCCTTTCCTATTCCTTACCCTCCCTATTTTTATCACTAGTGTACTCATTAAGCTTTATTAATCTTTAGATAGCTAACTATACACCATTATTGTTGAACTTTGTTATTGTTAATGACGGTATAGTTGTTGCATTTAGTAAATACTTTCTGCATGTCAATATTTGGTTTGTCTTTGTGTCTACACTGTAATTATAGATTTTTTCTGTGATTAAGGGAGGTACAGTGGTAGCTTTCATTGGTTCTTATGCCAATATCCAAGGGTTTTTTTTACTCTTTTAAAAATTATTTGACGATTGTGCTGCTATCACTAGGATGGTATAGTTGTTGCTTTTAATTATGTTTTCTCTATGGAATATCTGCGTTTGTCTTTGTGCCATGAAAAATATAGTCCATTTCTGGAGAAATAAGTACTGGGCCAATTGCAGTGCACCTTCTCTTACCAAATTGACAGAGGTGTTTGGATCTTGGGAAAGCACAAAGACGTACAATTAGGTGCACTCAGAGTTGATCACTGAAAAGCAGACACTAACTAAAGAGGCCAACATATTAGCAACAATGTCTCCCTAATATAATCAATCAACAAACCACACACACACACACACACACACACACACACACTCAAGGGAAACATGAAAAGATAAGGCAATAAAATGCTTTTCCATTAAAACTCCCTCAAGACTTATCCATGAGAAATAAATGGGGAGGAAATCAAAAGCCACACAGCTAGCTTACTTGAAATGACAAAGGAAGAGAAATAAACAGATGAATAAAGTGCTCAGTGAACTCAAAAATATAACTCAACAGATACTGCACTTAAAACAATCAGCAAGTTAGCAGATGACACTGATAAAAAGCTAGCTGAGCTACAAAAAACAATAAAAGACATAAATGACCAGTTTAGCATTAGAGTCCATTAAATGGTACTAAAGAAAAATGTGGCAGATTAAAAATCCTACTAAAAGTATGAACAAGAAAAAGTGACCAATGTCAGGACAGTGTCAGAAATAGAAAATAGGACTGATGTTGATGGCCATATACTCAGAGATATCTTCAAAACAAACAAACAAAAAATAGCATGGAAAATGGATCTAACATCAGCTAGATGATGCAAAGAGGACTAATCTAAGACTAATTGGAATTAGTGAACAAATCAGATTGCATAAAAAATCAGTTTAAAGTCATCATAGCAAACCGCTTTCCAAATATGGAGAAAAGACTCAGCAGAGATAAGCAAGACACATAGATACCAAACAGTCACAATTAGAAAAGAAGCTCTCCAGTACCATTATAGTAATAATCCCAGAAGCCCACCATAAGAAAAGAGTCTTAAAAATTGTCATGGAAAAGCCCTAATCATTTATAAAGGTGAGCCAGCCCATTAGAATTACAGCAGACTTTTCAACATGTATCTTAAAGGCCAAGACAGCTTGGAGTGAAGTGTTTCAGGCCTTTTAAAGGAAAATACAGACTGCTATATGCCACAAAACTAATTTTCAAAATACATACAGAAGGGCCCGGGATATAACTCAGCAGCATAAGTACCTTGCTGGAAAGTGCAAGGTCTTGAGTTTGATCCCTGGTACCTCAACAAAATAAAATACATAGAGAAGTAAGGTCCTTCAACAACAAACACTACCTTAAATATTCATGACCACTGGAGCAGCACTCCAAAAAATTTTCATGGATATCATAGAAACAAACAACAAAGCCAGCAATACTAAAACTCTAATGGAATAAATACACCAGGAAGAGTGAACAATTACACAGAAAAGGGAAAAGAATCAGCAACAGGAAAATAATGCATGAGAGGAATAAGTCCATAACTTTCCATAATAACCCTCAATATGAATCATCTCAATTCTCCAATTCTAAAAGGATTGGTATCAAACAGAATACCCAGCACCTCATCCCACCCTCTGTCAGGGGTGGGCACACTCTTGTACTCCTCAGTGCTCTTGAGGTCCTGTCCCCAGTCACCAGCCCCTTTATGCTATCCTCAGGAGGTCTCCCAGCAAGGCAGATCCCTGTGTCCCCCACAGTTCTGGACATCCTCCTGCTCCCATGACCAGGTGGCCTGGAACCCCAAGGACAAAGGTGAAAGAAAGTAGGCTGCAGGACTGAGTGGTACTATGGCGTACAGTCTCCTAGCTGAGGGCCCCAGCAAAGACCAGAACCAGCTCAGCTGAGTCCAGGAAGGAGACAGCTGGGACCCGAGACACAGCCTCACTGCCCCTCTCATGAGGTGCCCACATGAAGACACGAAACCCCATCAACCTGGGTGTCAAGTTTTCAGTGGAAATGGTCACTGAGGCAGCTAACAGGACATAGTGTCAGGCCATGGTGTGGGGACAGCCTGGCCTTTGACGTCAGCAAGCAAGTGGTAGCCCCCACAGGACATGCTCCAGGGTGTCTAGGGGTGGAGAGGGTGGATGGGGCAGAGCTTGCCACCCTCTGCCTCTGACCACCCCCAACCCCAAGAGCATGAGCAGGGAAGAAACAGCCTGGTTTGAGGTAAGAATTCTCCAGCAGTCCCATGACAATGAGCTACTGTGGCTGAGGAAGCAATGAGACTGAGTATCTGACAAGGGCACTCCCCTGGGCCACCAGGAACCCATGGGAGGCAGGAAAGCAATGCCCTGGATGGTCTGGGAACCCAACAGATGGGACACAGCCAAACAGTTGCTGGCTGCTTCAGAGTGTAACTCCCGGGCTTCCAACATATAATCAGACTCGGCCAAGAGCTCACATACTGACTTCCCTACAGATCAAAGATGTCAGAGGTGCTAAACCGACACTCCTAAGAATAAACACTGACAGAAACAGGTGGACCGGTCTTGAGTGCAAAGGGGTAAATGCCTTTCATGCAAAAACCTCACCTTATATGGCAGTTTCTTGCAGGTAGAAAGTCTGTCTCAAGTAAAAAGGCAAGGCTGATGCTGCACTACTTCAGTGTCCTATGTTCTTTGCTGGCAAATGAAGATGTAAGTTAATCTTAAATTACTTGGGTAATTACATCCTCTTAACAAGGTCTTAGACACCTTTCTGTAATCTTCAATCTTATATCCTCCTACTGCTTCAGATTCCTTTGACCCAAGATCACTGTAAGAGGCGTAGAAATTCTGATCAAGACCTGCAGAGCTCAATGAGGATGTCAACCGGGGTAGAGAACTACTGGGAACTGTGCACACAAGTGAGGAGGGCTTGGGAAGAAGGCAGCACAAACCTTCCCACTGGGGGCAGCTGCCATGGGTGTAGGCACATGAAATGGCCCATGGCTGACTGTGTTCTCCTGACACCCCTGTCATCCAAAAAGAAGCTGTGGATGGGCTCATGAGCCAGCCTTCCTCATGTGTCCTCATGGCTTCAATCCAAGACAGGTGCTATTGCACACTGTTTAGTTCTCCGTGTCCTCATGAGCCATCACACCAATTAAACACACTTTCTATGGCAATGAGATGGACAGAAACACCGGGCTCTGTAGCATCACCGCTCTACCAAGCCCGTCACATAGTCTGGAGAGCCTGAAAGGAAAGATGCAATTTTTTTTTTTTTTTACCAAGCTTCTCTCTAGAAGGGATACGAGGGATATGCAAAATATCTGACTGTATATCTGCTAATCAATTTAATGGATGAGGAAATCGGACTGGAAATTTACAGAAACTCATTCAAGGAATACTTCTATATCCAGTAAAGATAAGAGCAGAAAAGGAGAGAATATTTTTAACACAGCACAATGTGTTTTTACACTCCATACAGTGAGAAAAAGCCTAAAGTTGGATCTTATTCTTCATATAAAACTGCTTGATTTTTATTTATTTATTCAGTATAGGTCTCACTATGCGGACTCATAGTGATCCTTCAGTTTTCAGCTTTTCCAGCACTGGGATTACATGCGTGTGCCACTATGCCTGGTCTCAGTGGCTGGTTCGACATGTGGTGCTGGGATCTAACCCCAGTCCCTGTACTTGCCTAAACAGGTGCCTAGTCTGTTGAGCTATCTCGCTGGCTCTAAACTATTTGATTTTAAACTTAATTGAAATCCAGCAAGCAAGTGTCTAAGACAACCCAATGAAAAATGACCAGAGTCACTCAACAATTAATTCAAGGCTGTCCACAGCACTGCTTAGGACAAAGATCTAAAGCAGCTAGACAGTGATACTGAGAGAAATCAGTTACATCCCTGGGGTGAGAGGGAGGCTTTGAGAGAGGGCAAGGATGGGAGTATGAACAGTGGGACCAGGGCAAAAGGATGCACAGGAAAAATTCTGGAGTCACTTCAGCAGAGCTAATGAAGATGTGGAAAGATACTAAGGAAGAAAACAATGCTGGAAAATACAATGGGTGAAACTGGGGAAGGCTGCTCAGAAACAAGGTGATGTGAGGGCCAAGAAATTTCTTCAGAGACTGCAGTGTTCCCTCCTGACCACCCGTAAGTTTATGGCAGAAACTGTGAGGGTACTTGCTTTTTATCCTAAATCTCTCTTCTTTGTTCATGCTATGTATTTTTATTTTAGAAAGCATATTCTGAAGTGGCTATAAAATCAAGGAATTAAACTAGTTAATTTTCCTACATACACAAAAAACCCCCCCAATACTAGTGGTATGCTATATAGAAGGAGCACATGTAATGCAAAAAGAAATTAATGAGTAGAGATCAAACCTTATCACAGGCAGCTAAATTAGAAATTAATATATTTCTAGAGAGGGTCTTGGTTCTTAAAGAAGTCAAAGGAAAACACAGATATTAGAATGATAGCTGGAGGCACATGTGGAGGAACCAAGGCCTCAAGATAAAGTCACAATGCCCCAATTTACATACTTCCCTAAGGGATAAGCAAAACAGCAATTAGTATCACCCAGGCCATTAGGTCCAGATATGCATCAGACACCTGGGTGGGTGACCCGAACACCTGGGTCCTTTCCTGCTCTGCTTCCCTACCGCAGCAATATTAGCTAAGTGGCTATATTTGTAAACATATTGGTTGATTATAGTTGGACCTACCTTGCACCCACATTTGTGACTTCACTATGTAAATTATCCCTGACAAAGGACCTCTGTGGCAGCCCCACTTGGGACCCTCCTTTCTCTCAGAAGCTAGCTCTCAATAAATCTTCTCCACTCTTAAACTCTGTTGTCCTTTGGGCTTCATCCTTCAATTTCAAGGCCATGCAGTTGGCATGTCTGACATCTAGCATGCGGGAAGTTGTGTTTCTCTTATATCAATCTGACTGACTAGGAGAGGGGTTGCATCAGAAGTGCTCAGAGGAGACCCACTAAAGCTATAATTACTCTGTAATGGGGGAGGGCCTTACACCCTGAAGCAGAATTACTTGGAAATACATTCTCAGGATAACTGAGGAGAGATGGTAGAATCAACAGGTTGGTCTACTCCAGCCTCTGCCCCTCCAGTGGGCAGCCATTAAGAGAGCATTCCAAATAGCCTAAGGGAATGAGTGAATCTAAGTGTTGCAGAGCCTGCACTCCTGGGTCAGACATGTACACATCAACCTTTTCCCCCATAACCTCCCCTTCAAATGCTGGAAATGCTGCAGCCCCGCGGCATCCACAGCAGTGCTCACTGAGGGCAAGGGAAGCCCCCTCACCAGCATGGACAGAGACAGGAAAAACAAGTGACTCGGACCTACAGATTCCAGTGGGCACACACTCCTTCCTGCTCACTCCTTCTGTGCACTCTGAACTGCACCCCTAGTTCCATGGCTCATTAACAGTGCTCAAACGCACAGGCCAATTCCTGCAGACCCCCTGCCAGTGCTCAGACAGGCTCAGAGCTTCCCACTGGCTTTGGGCAGAATGCAACTGCAGCCCCCAGCTCTGGGCACCTCCTGACAGCTCACCAACACCTCATAGATTCCTCTGGATTCCCAGTAGTGAAAGAGCTGCACCTGAGGACCTGCCAGCATGCCTGGGGGGAAGAGCCCCTGACCTAGGTTGAACAATGGTGTGGCTTTAAACTTAAAATAAAACAAAACAACTACTCTTTCAATTGATCTTTATTGCACAGTCACAGTGCTGCAGAGGGAAGGGAGGGGCAGGGAAAAACTAGTCCTGAGTGTTCTGGGATAGAAACATGAAACTAAGACTTGTTTTTGTTTTGTTTTCTCCTTATTAAAATACCTTGCTAATGCTTTATGGAATAAGACTTCTTGCTATTGTTATTTAAAAAAAGAATAGTGTCAAATTGTGCCTGTGAGCTGGAGGAGCAAACTCTTGAGCCTGGGTTTGTTGGGGGTTTTGAGTGTATTGTTATTGAACTGTAACTAAAACCACAAGGGAATTATGTGAACACTCAGGCTATTTGGCCTAGTAGTCACTTGTGTATTGCATGCACATTTTCTTGTTAGAATATCTGAGGTCCCACTGGCATTTTGGGGGCTGAGAGGGGTTGGTCTTGTTTTGTTTGCTTTGAATTAGGTGGTATTTATTTTTCTCCTTCTTCTCATTGTGCTATTTTCCTCAACTCAAGCTTCTATAGCAATATTATTTCTTCTGTTTTACCTGTTTCTCCCACTTTATAAATTCTTCCTCTCAACTTTTTAGTTTGATATATTCTGCTTCCTCTCAGTTGCTCATATCTCCTCTTGTATTCGCCTTTTCTCCTCTCTATCCTGTTTTTTTTCCTCCTCCTTGCTTTACCTTAACCCCATCTTCCTCCACCTAATTTCTTTTATAGGCACATACGTAGATCAACAGGTACCAATAACCTCATAGTTGTCCCTCAATCACAAATTATAATCCTTCCTCCTATATCCCATCCTTGCCTCCACAAATAAATCCCTCAAAAAATAATCCTTTAAAACAACTAAAAGACTTCCAAGAAAATCTAACTACTTCTAATTTTTTATCTATTATTATCTCTCATATCTATGCTCCCTCTGACTTACACTCCGCTTTCATCCATCCCACCATGTCTTCCCTCCAGTTCTCCTTCTACTTCACAGGATAACTGCTAATAACAATAAAATATGGGTTATAAAATATAAATACGAGGTGAAAGCATAATGCAAAGTTTATCACGTATAAGTTATATATGACTGGATTTGTTGGTATTGTTATAACCAGAAGTAATTCTTTCCTTAACATACTGGGACAAAGTCCAGGCCACTTAAAGTAAATAAGTGAAAGAGTAAATACTATCTCTGGATAAATATTATGAAAACATATCACTGGAAGGGATTAATATTAAAAGATCTTCATATCAATTATCATCTCATCTCTCCTTACCCTACTTGACGTCAACCCTCAGCACCAAAATGGAAAGAATCCCCCATACACACACACACACACACACACACACACACACACACATGAGTACACAGTGGTATCTTAGTTCACAAATGGGTTTTTTTGTGAACAATTTGTCAAAATTTTATTTTTGTTTTCCTTTGGGTGATGAACAGGATTGCAGCGATCTTTCCCACATGAAAATGAACATAGCCATCTTTTCCCGAAATGTGGAATGAATTACGTTCATGCAATCAAACAAGACAGGATTTCCCAGTTCTCCCAACTCTCTCAACGGTACCAATGTTTTGTTTTGTTTTGTTTTTCAGAACCTGGGGTAGAACTCAGGCCTTTGCACTTGTGAGGGAAGCACTTATTCTACTGAGCTATCTCCCGGGCCCTGGTACCAATGAAGAGAAAGTAAATATCAGGTAATAGAACTTTGGGAACTGATCAAAAAAGAGCTAAATTAATTTGGTTCACAACACTTAAGAGGCTGAGCCAGGACGATCAACATGAGTTCAAGGCCATCCTGACCTGCACAGTGAGAACCTGGCTCAAAAAAAAAAAAAAAAAAGGAAAAAGAAAGAAAGAAAGAGAAAAAGAAAATTGGTGTAGTCATAGATATCAAATGTAAAATATTATATGGAATTCATAAGTTGCAGAAGTGCCAATGCAAAGACAGTATTTCTGAAATTGAGGATAAAATGGTGAAGTATGGCAAATAACCCAGAAAAGGCTTAAATAAAAGGTGACAAGAATAACTCATCCAACACTACATGTTAAGACCAAACAAAGGCTAATTGGAGTTTGAGAGAAACTAGGAGATGCCATGCATGTAATCAAAAAGTTTGTTTGCAGAAAGTATAATAGAAAACTTCCCAAGTATGAGGAAAGAGCTCATCATATAGCTATGTGAGGTTAACAAAAATCCAAACATCCCTACTAATATATAGAAGCTCCCCATGACAAAATAAAATTAAAATGCCAGCTAGCCATAAAATCAATTTTAAAAGCTGTGAGAGAAAAATGAACAAAAAATCACATACAAACGTAAATTCATTAGAATTATGGCAGACTCCTTCACATTCCTTCCAACTTTGAAGGCCAGAAGAGTTTGGAGTGAATTATTTCAAACCCTAAAAGCAAACAGCTTTCAACCTAGATTAATGTATGTGTTAAAACTTTCTTTCAAAATAGGTGGAGACTTCTCAGACCCAAAAGCTACAACTCTTGTTGCATAGGTCCTGCTTTACCTTGGTCTTAA
>NDGM011086918.1:0-20111 GCA_002564305.1 Octomys mimax | reverse complement strand
TCAGGCCCTTGTGCTTGCCAGGGAAGCGCTTATTCCACTGAGCCATCTCCCTGGCCCCTTTAGATAAAATTTTTTGACAGAAAGTGTTTTGTATGAATATATATAGGTGACCAGGTCACCTATATATATTACCTATACTTTTCATTATGTACACTTTAGATGAGTAAAAACATTTTTTGAAAAACTGACATTTTTGAAGAGGAATGGAAGGTGGAGACAAAAGGTGCAGGGAAACAAGACCTTAAACCTCTCATTGGCCAGTCACCACAGCATACCTGTGTAATCCATGCAATCTGGGAGGCTGAGGTAAGAGGATTCAAGTCCCAGCCCAGCTGGTTGACCTACCGAGAAAGTCTTGATTTAGAGAGGGAGAGATGGCCCCTTGTGGGAGGCCACAGGTGACCATGTTGATTTGGGCTCCAGCACCAACACAAGCAAATATGGACTTAAAAAACACCAGCCCAGGAGTGTTACCAGCTCCTGTTTTGGAGTGAAATTTTCTTCTCCCTTTTCCTTACCCAACCTTTCTAAGATCTTCATTTCCAATACAATTTCCTGTGCTTGCAAAAATTAGGCTAGGGAGCTTTCTCATCCAGACAAGACTCCCACATAACCCCTCAAGTCTGAAAGAAACTAATCAAAGCCTGTCATTTATCAAACCTCAGAACGGCTGATGAGCAAGTCCAAATGGTACCAGCCCATCTGCTTGGCACTCTCCTTGGGCAGTCCATCTCTCTACCCCTGTCCACATTCTATCTGAACTACAACCACCATCTCTACTGCATTGACTGCGCCCTGCAAACTTGCTGTGCCACCTTTCCCACCTGATTCCTGTAGCAACCATCTTTCCCTTCTGCAAGCCTCCCAATTAATCCAGGACTCCCTGGGAGGCAGGCCTGGGCAGTTAACCCAGGACTCCCTGCTGGCCTAGGGGGTGCTTGCAGAATGTAATTGTGGCAGAGGTGCATGAGCAGAAAATGAGCTGCTCGGCAAGCCCTGGGTTCCACACTGTCTCCACAAGTCAAGACTGCAAATGTGTGCATAACAGGGATGGAGAAGTGGGCTGAGGCCTGTCTATCCCGGCGAGGACCAGGCCCAGAGACAACAAGAAGACAGAAGAGGGCAGGGAGCTTTAATGAGCCAGAGTGCCTGCTCCTCAATGGTATCCCTCCCTCCCCACTCTTCCTCTTTAATTCTGGACAGGTCCAGCCTGTCCAAGGCCCTGGCTCTCTTCAGTGGGACTTGTTAATCCTTCTGTCCCCTCAGCCGCTCCAGCCGCCTCCGAAGGTCTGGGGGCACCTTAGCCCCTGCTGCCAGCAGCTCTCGCAGTCTCTGTTTGGGAGTCTTGGTGAGAAGGAAATTGCAGGGGGTCGGGCCCTCTTCAAAGGTGACTCGGCAACTCCGTGTTACTGAGTGGTACCCTTCAGCACTGGCAGTCACCATGTAGTCCCCTGGGGTCAGCAGCCTCCAGTAATCCCCACCCCATGCTGAGGAGAAAGAAGGACAAAGTCAGGACCCGGTCATCCCACTTCAGGCTGGAAATCCCTCAGATTCCTCCCCACCTCTCCCTTCTCACACACCTGTGGTAACATCATGGTTGATCCCATCCACAGCGATGACAGCGTCCGCAATCCCCTCCTCTGTGTCCTTGTCTCGCACCACTCCTGCAATGCTCATGCGTACCTGTGTGGGAAAGTTATCAGAACCCTCTCCCCTCTGTTTGAGAACATGACCTTCAGCTAACTTTCTAGTTATGTTCGCTGAAACCCGTTAAAGCAGTAAGTCTACTGTTTCTAGGTGACAAAGCTTCTGGCAAAACCCTCCTTTGACTGATAAATTTAATCTAGACTAGCGGGGAGATTTTCTCCAAGTTCTGTGACAACTGTCATTGTTTTTCTATAAAACTAGCTTTTAAAAATGTACTTGCCACTGAACTCACAGAGTTCTGAGCTACATCCACAGCCCATGTTTTACTTTCTTTTACTGTTTACTTATTTGTGACAGGGCCTCAGCTGCCCAGGCTGGACTTGAACTCTGATCCTTTTCCCTCAGCCTGAGTAGTATGAACAACCATACCTGGCCTTTTTCTTTTTCTTGGCACTGGGCTGAACCCAGGGCCTTGCATATGGTAGGTGATGCTCTGCAGCTGAGCTATTTTCTTAAAGAAAGCTATTCATCCCAGAGATGAGTTCCTATGGAACACAAGAGTTCTTGCTGGGGTAGTTCCTACATATGCCTAATGCCTTTTCTGAGACACACTTTCCTAATAGGTCTGATACAATCTATGGACCACTCCTAGGCTACCCTGGTGTGTGCCACTAGCTAACATGTGATACCACCCTGCTGGAAAATTGCACTTCTAGTCCCAAATCCTCCCAGGATATTCTGATGCCAGATATGGTCTGTAGCATCTTGGGAACCTCATGCCAGCTGGGTTAGTGAATAACCCCAGGTGGCAGCAGGCTGGACCAGGGGCTAGGGGAACTGGAACGGACCTGTTCCAGGTACAGAAGGAGAGCATCTTTGTTGTTCTCCCACTCCTGGGGCAGCTCACGTTCATGAGGGAACTTGTCACAGGACAGCTCCACAGTGACCTCAAAGCAGTTGGTGTGCAGATAACTGAAGTCGTTCATGCCTGGGGGGGGATACTGGAGCTCCAGAAGGCAGGTTTGGAGTCCTGCCCTCCTGGAGCCCTGCCCTGGGAGCACTTCAGGGTGGGAACTGCTCTGAGCACTGCGTGGAACAGCAGACTGCCTAAGAGGGTGGTTTACAGGGGCAAGGCCAACCACACCCCAGGACATACTCCCAGGGACTGTGTGCCAGTCAGCCCCATTGATGATATTGCCATGCAAGGAGAAGTCCTGGCTGTGACAGGGCCGGCGATCCATGTCCTGCATCACCCGATTAGTGCCTGCGTAGACAGTGCTGAGCCACCGAAAGACAGCATCATCTGGTGTAGGCGTGAGCTCACGGGCAGCCCACGGGGTCCGAGTCATGTCATATGGATAGGACACTACCAGCTCACCCCCGTGAAGGTTGGCACTCAGCACAAAGGGGATCCGCTTCATCCAATTGATCACTGCCCATGTTTCAGGAGCCACCTGGACCGGGGTCAGGTGGGCCACAATGACCCAGGGATGGGCCACAATGACCACAGTCCCCTAGGTGTCTCTCCACCACTGTCCCTGGGAACTCACAGTTGCATTGGGCAGAGTGTAGTAAGTAGGAAGTGGCAGGTGATGGTTGGGGACAGTGTGTGGCACTAGTCCATCATCCTCTGCATCCCACAGTGGTGTGTTGAGGTCAGCAAAGTTGTGGTTAAGGTCAATGCTCTGGTGGGTCCAACGACCCTCTGCCCAGCCCACCAGCTCCGAGCCCTGCCAGGAAAAGTCTGTTCAAATCAAGCAGCTCTAGACATCAAGGCAGAAGGGTCAGGGTACCCCTCATGCCAAGTACCTACCCGGCGGTAGGCAATCTCATAGCCATCAGGGTTCATGGAGGGCAACAAGTGGATGCGCATCTCCCTGAGCAGCCGGGTCACTCGCGGGTCCCCTCGCAGGTACTCCCGGCACAAGAACTGCATCAGGAGCAGAACCAACTCTCGCCCCAGGGCCTCATTCCCATGCATGCCAGCCACGTAACGTACCTCGGGCTCCCCTGGGAACACACAGTGTTCACAGCTGGCTCTCATCTACAACCTGCCCAGTGCCCACCTCTCTCCATGCCATCTGCCAGTACCAAGCTCATGCTCTCCAGGATGGTCTGACATTTCCATCACATAGAGCTTCAAGCCCTGGTAGCTCTTCCCGATGCTGTAGATTCGGGTAATGTTGGGGCACTGCTCGTTCACCTGCTTCATCAGCTGGGGAAGGGAGGAGCATGAGGATCACACCCAAGGGTCAGACCATGTGAGGCTACAGGACTCACAGAGTGAGTGTGAGTGGTGACTCGCAGGGGGAGGGATCATGGCCTCATCCAAGAAGGCAGCAGCAAGTCCAGAAGGAAGCAGTGGAACAAGGGAGGTGCATAGCAAGGGCAACCGAGGTAGCGCTTAGGCATCAACAGGAGAGGAGACAGGAGACAGAAGTGGGGGGCATCTGTGAAGTGACAGCAGCTTGTGCCCTCTTTCCTGAGTCATAGTGATTATATCTGACCTTCCTCATGGCCTTGTAATTGTGATGCCGGAAGTCCAGAGGGTCAGAGGACCCCAATGCGTGGGCCTCAGGGAACAGGTCATTAGTATCTAGAGAGAGTGAAGTCACAGGAAAGGGTTGAGTTCACAGTGAAGGATGCAGCCTGCACCCTGGCCCTGCCCATTCAGCCTTTGTGCACTGCCTACCTGAGGCTGGGCAGCCCAGGATCTCTGCTCTCAGGCAAGAGGAGCCTCCCTCTAGCCAGGTCTGGGGCAGCAGCCGAATGAAGCGGGCCACTTGGGACTCTGGCAGGAGGTTCAGCACTGGGGTTTCTGGGTCAGAATTGGCAGGAAATACCTGGGGGTATCAAGTTCTTTGCTAAAGCTATTTGAAGCCCAGCCTGGCTCTGGATCCAGGGAACGAACTCAGTGAGCTCAAGGCTAACCTTGCCCGGGGGCTCAGCTGGACCTGTACTCTGTATAAAACACAGGCTCCTTGTCCACAGCCTCTGCCTATGGGCAGCCCTAGGCAGCTATGTTAGCTTGGGCACAGCTCATTAGACCAACATGGCCATGTGACTCGGGAAAAGCCTATCCTAAAACTGGCCAGGACCCATAATGTAGGTGGGTGTTAGGAGTTCTGAGGTGGAGAAGCCAAAACCATAAATGACTCAAGGCAGAAGTCACTGGCCAGAAAGGGTGTTCCAGAGGCAGGATGCACCCCATATTCAAGTTTTCTTATCCTCAGAGAAACCCCAGCTAGACTAAGTACCCTGGTGCCCAACTCCAAGCATACAGGGGCCCAGCCACAGAGGGACCACAGGGGAACTCACTGCGTCCTTCCCACTGCTGTGATTCCGACTCCACCACCAGGTCTGACTATCATTGCTGAACTGGACCTTATATGATGTGACCCAGTCATACCTAGCAGGAAAGGTGAGCGCATCGGTACCCCCCTACTACCCTGCGTCCCACTGCAGCCCTCCCATTTCCACCCACAACTTCTGGCCAAGGGCTCGCCTGCCTTACCTCCAAACAGAGTTCCTGCCCTGTGTGACAATGCCTGAGAAGCGGGTGGGTTTCTTAGCATCCACCTGAAGCCATGGCTCCATGTCCTGCTGCTCAGCACACCAGGCCCCATCATACAGATCACCATCCTCCAGGCCTGACTATGGGCACAGGGCATGGCGATCAGGCCCAGGCAGACAGAGAGTGGTAGCTAAGACAGGGGCCCCGGGGAGAAGGTCCCAGGGGCTCCTCTGCTACCCCCCTTACGGCCAGAGTTGACTACCTGGATGTTGAGCCGTCCTCGGTGTGGTCCCAGACCAAAAGACTGGCTGCTGGAAGCCTCAAGCTGGCTATCTGAAACTTGGAGGGACTCCAAGCCCAAAGGTGGACAGCCTGGGGTGGGGGCCAAGCAGTGAGACAGGACCAGAGAAAGAGTAGTCTGAGCAGGTGAGAAGTTGAGCCTGAGCTTGTTTGAGTCCTGGGCAGGCAGGGGGCATGCCTAGGACCAGGAGGGCAAGAGCTACGCCGCTACGTGCCCCAGAAGCCACAAGCACAGGCAGGGCCCTGCAGGAGTACCTGGTTCCTGTTTCTCAAGGAGGCTGAGGGTCCCTGGGGGGCTGGTGGTCACCAAAGGCTTAGAAGTCACAGAGGAACTGGAACTAATTAGTTTCTTCCGCTTCTTCAAAATGACCTTTTTCTTCCGGGTGACTCGAATCCAGGTGTGTTGTTTTGAGGTTCCTAGAGTCCAGCAAGGGACAGCCCCGAGAGAGGGAGGCATACCATGAAACCCTGGGTGGAAAGGTCTGCCAGGCCAGGGAGGTACGCAGGTACTGAAGTCCCCAGTTTGGACCGAGCATTCCTTGGCACCTCACACTGACGGCCAGCCAGACCTCAAACCTTCAGACCCAGTGGACACTCACATCCAACCTCTAGAAACTGGCAGCTCCCTCCCCTGTCATCCACCACTTGGTTGTACCTTCTGCAAAGAGCCTCACTGAGCTCCAGACTAAAGCTCATGTCCAGATCCCCTGTGCTGAGCTGAAGTTTCCCGTCCTCAGCTCCATTTTGGCCTGGAGGCTTGCAGGGCTGCAGCTCACTCACCCTCCCACACAGTCTTGCACAAGCCAGTGTGGCCAGATCCCTTCGCACGCACGCTGTAGAACATGGTGCACACTGGTATGTGGTGCCCTTGCACCTTTGCACATACTGTTCCCCTCCTGGTTCCCCTGTCTGGTCCTGACTCAGTCCCTCTTCAGGATCCAGGTCCACTCCCCTTGAATCCCCTGACTGCCTCCCCTTGGCTTTCTCCAGCAGCCTCCATCTCTTCCCTCCAGGACCCCTGTTCCTACTGGCTGCGTCCCCAGCAAAGTGCTTCTCTCTCCCTCCCAGCCTTGCCCTGAGAGTCTACACAGGCTTGCTCTGTGCCCCATCCTTTTTCTTCTTTTTTTGGTGGAATTGAGGATTGAACTCAGGCCCTTGCGCTTACCATGCAAGCGCTTCTTGTACTGAGCTATCTCCCCGGCCCCTCTGTGCCCCTTCCTGAATGTCTCTGTGCCACTTTCTGCCCTCCTCAGGCTCTGGCCTCAGTTTTTTCATCTGTGAAAAGGAAAGGTTTGGGGCTAGAAGAGCCTGCATCCCTCTGGCACCTGTCCAGGGACTAATGACTGGATCCAGACAGACTGGGGCTGCTGAATCAGCAATTACTGCACAGCCAGGAGCTCTTATGTGTGCCTACGAGTGTGTGCCTTTGCATCTGTGTGTGTGTGCCTCAGGGTATGTGTCCCTGTGTATGCGTCCACGTCTATTTGCACCCATGTGTGCACGCCTGTGTGTGCTTCAGTGTCTGTATGTGTGCCTGTGTATGCATGTCTCTGTGCGCACGCCTGTGTGTGCCCGTGTCTCTGTGTATGTGTATATGTGTGAGTCTGTGTATCTCTGTGTCTAGGTCTGTGCTCGTGTGCGCGCGCCCGTGTGTGTCTCTGTGCGCCCGTGTGTGTCCATGTCTCTGTGTGTGCCCATCTGTGTGTGTGTCTGCGTGCAGCGGAGCGGGCGCCGGCACGGTTGAGGGGAGCTCACCGTTCGCCTTCACGGGCTGCAGTGTAGGGCTGCTACGCGGGGCCAGGGTGGAGCCCAGGGCTGCGGTGGTCGCGGGCCGTGCCAGGTCCAGCTCCCAGGCACTGGGAGCCCCCAGACCCAGACCGACGGCGGGCGCGAGGGCAGCCAGGGTGAGCAGCGGAGCCCACATGGCGAGCGCGGGAGAGCTCGGGTCTGCGGGGTGGGTTTGTGCTTCCTGCAGCTGCTCCCGAGCCCCCCGCCCCTTCCTGCCCGCCCTCACCCCCGCCCCCCGCCGCTCCAGCCCGCCCACAGCCCTTGCCCGCCTCGGACCTCGAGCTGGAGCAGGGACGCGTGGGCCCTTACAGACCCGAGGACGGCGCACGGACCTGAGTGGTGCGGGCGGCGTGGGTCTTCGGCCCCTTCCTCTCTCGCGCCAGCCTCGCCCCGGAGCTGCCCTTCACAGCGGCGAGGCGCTGTCCCCCAGTAGACACCTACTTGGTACCATACACGGTGCCAGGAGCTTTACACAGGGTCTTTCAACCAAACTTCGTTTTACAATCTGGTAAACTGAGGCGCGGGGTATCTTATTGATTTGGCCACGGTAGAAAAGGTGAGAACTTTGGGGGAGGAAACTACAACCCAAGAAGGAAATCCACCTAGAGCCACAGGCTCCCTGCCAGGGTAGATGAGACAAAAGGGAGAAAGGAGGGGGAAACTGAGGCTGCAGAGAGGGCGCGGTGAGGGGGTGGAATCCTTGGAAAAGGAAGAAATCCGTGGGCAAGAACACAAGAGGCCCTAGGGAAGGCGGCGCTTCCCATCACCACCCCACACCCACCCCAGTCCCGCCTCTCCTCTCCTTTCTTCCCCTCCCGACTCTTTTGCTCGCCTAGCTGCCACGTTCCGGACTTACATAACTCAGGAAGAAACAGCCAGAGCCATACCCAGCAGGCTGGAACAGGGATGGAGGGACCGAGGCTGGCACGGGCCCTGCCCTCCTCCCTCTATCTTTTCCCCTTTCTGCACCCCTCCAACCAGGGTCTGCAGCCTTGGGTCTCACTGTTCACCCCTGCACAGGGCATTACAGAGCACAGGATCATTCCCATCCTCCATTCTGGGCCCCCTTTGAATCCGGAACGCCAGGGTGGCCTTTCATAAAGGAAACAAAAACAGAACTTTCCGCAGTGCGGCTTTTGGCCAGTGCTTCACCTTGTTGCCATCCCCACCAGAAGCAATGCCCAGGAGTAGGAGGGAAGCTTCTGGAGTGTCCAAGTCCTTGAGCATTTGGGTCAGGGCTATTATCTATATAAACACTTTGTTTCCCAGAATCACCCTTGTCTGCATCATTGTGGTGGCCCAAGCTCACATGATCCATGGAAAGAAATACTGTACTGTGCTCCTGAAACTGAGACTCACCCCTGGTATTGAGGACCCCAAGTTGTAAGTACTGGAGCCCAGGAGGCCTCTGGTCCACCCAGTGTGCGCATGAGCCAGAGGGCTAGAAAGGCCCAGAAGTTACTAACCAGCTGTGGGAGGACCAGGTCTCTGTCTAGACAGCACTGCCAGGCCCAGTGCACAGGGAGCCCTGGGCAAATGACACAGGGAGAGGCAGGAGAGGAGTGTCAGGCTGAGCTTCCTGGCTGCCCGACGTGGGAAGCCAGGTCTAGACAGGTACCCAGGACTGCCTAGCCATTGTCCAGTCACCATGTCCACTTCCCTGTCTCTGGCCTCCAACCCCATTCAAGTTTCCCTGACAGTGTGAGGTGAATGCACAAATGACAGGCTATCCGTCTCTTGAGGCTTCCACCCCTCCAAAGTCCTACATACAACAGCCACATGGAGTCAGTTCCTCCTGCTTAGGTCCCAGCAGGCTCCTTGTACCAAGTTCCTTTCCACTCACACCTTTCCCACCCATCCAGGCAAGCAATTTTCCCTGGCTCCTCTCCTTGCAGTCACACTGGTATTCAAGCTGTTCCCCCAGTGTGCAGCCCTCTGCTATTTGGGATGCAAAAGACCCCTTGTCCTCATGGCTTCTGTGAGTCTGTTCACCAGTCTGCTCTCCCTCTGCATAGAGTCCTCCTTTTCCACCTTTAGTAAATGCCCATCCTGCTATCTTTTCTGTGTGTCTTGTCCAATTCTTTGTTCAGGACACCACCAACCTGGAAAGAATTCCCTTGGAATTCTTAATCCCCAGGAATACACTATCCTGTAACAATTATGCCTCTAGATCTTTGCAATAATAGTTCACCAAGTCTGCATTTTTATTGTTTAGATTATTTCAGTGTCAAATGTTCCCAAAGCCTGTCTGTGACCACTCTAAATTCTACCCTCTTAACTATATGGTCTCTCACCTTTTATTATTATTCTCAAAACACTCAACACTGTCTGAGATTACCTTATTTTAATTGCCATTTATTGCCTGAGACCACTGGCCACCACCAGCAGCAGCAGCAGGAGGAGAAAGCCAGGACACCTCCTTTTTTCTTTTTCTTTTTTCTTTTTGGCAGAACTGGGGATTGAACTCAGGCCCTTGTGCTTGCCAGGTAAGCACTTATTCTACTGAGCTATCTTCCCAGCCCCCCAGGATACCTCCTGAAGAGACTCTGCACCCATGTGGTTATACCTGTACCTTGGGACATATAGCAGCATGTGGTCCCTGGTCAGCACTTAAAAAAATGTACGTGTTATATATTCATAACTGAAGGGAGCAAGCAGGCCTTCAAGGAAGCTGATTCTCCCAACAAATGCCAAGTTTTGCAAAAGAATATTATGAGCCATGAACTAAAAAAGATCCAAACTTCCAGGCCAGCCTGGACCAAATAGTTCTAGGCCAGTCCAAACTGCACAGTGAAACCCTATCTCAATCAATCAATCAATCAATCAATCAAAAGACCTACTAAAGAGACTGGGGTAACTAGCTCCATCCTGCCAGTCACTTATGGGTTAGATCTGTGTGATGCGGGTACCACTTTGTCTGCTGTGCCAAATGTACCCCTTTCTCACCACTCTGAACCCCTGGCCTTTCCCTGTTGTAATTCTCAGGTCCTTCCTATTCCTCTCTGCCCCCCACAGCCACTCACTACTACCTTCTCACCTTTCTACACACCCAGCTCACCTGATGCCTCTGTTCCTTGCCACTGCCTACCTAGGGAAGCCTAAGAACAGGTTCTGGAGGTGGTGTCTTCAGGGACACAGTAGTTTTATGCCCAGTACCCAGATCTTTATCTCTAAGAGCTGGGTGAAAGAGCTTTCATGGTGTCATTGTATGTCTTGCAAAGCACAACTAAAGAAGACCTAGCAGGGCTCTGGCTTGGCAGAGAGGGTCGGCCAAATAGCTCAGGGGATTAAAGTACCTGCTTAGGTAGACGCAGGGACCAGGGGTTCAATCCCCAGGCTTGCCGTGCTGGCCCTGGCCCTGGGGTGTGCTGAGACGGCAATTGAGACTGGATATGGTGGCGTGTGCCTGTAATCCCAGCATTTGGGAGGTTTTAAACAGGAAAATCACTATGAGTCCAATCCATGCAATGAGACCCTCTATACCCTGTACACCCTGTCTGAAAGAAAGAAAGAAAGAAAGAAAGAAAGAAAGAAAGAAAGAAAGAAAAAGAAAGAGAAAAAGAAATGGGCTGGGCATCTCCCGCTGCCTCCCTGGTATGATCATATTGCTGAGGCTAAGGAGGATAGATGACTTTGGTGCCACCCAGGTTTAATGTCATATCTCACTTATACCATTAATTTTGCCTGGATATCCTTGGACAGTAGTTTTGCTTCTCAGAGATTCAGTTTCCTCATCTGCAAAATTGGAACCATATCTTCATTCTAGGGTTGCATATGAAGTGAGATAGCGTATGGTCCCAGGCATCTCTTAGATTAATCAGATGAATGAAAGGTATGGAAAACAGCTTAGCACAGTCCTCTTCCTCCCACATAGTTAGGTAGGCCAAAACATATCAAGGTAAAGCTATGTGTCTCGCTACAAAAATAATAAAGGGATAGATCTACTGTCTGTTACTCCCGTTTCCTGTCCCTGGTGCTAAGGCAGAGCTCATTCCCTACCAGTTATTCCCCTTTGGATACAGACAAGACTGATGGACACACACACACACACATTCCCCTCACCACTATTCCAGTACTGCCCTTTCTGTACACATCAATGTCTCGGACAGTCTCATGTCCCAAAGCATAGCCAAGGATCAGCAGCACTGGTATTTCCTGAGAACCTGTTAGAAATCCAGAATCTTTGCATCAGAATCTGCATTTTAACAATATTCCCAGAGGATTCAATCCCAAGAGATTCCTATGCATACTAAAGACTGAGAAATGCTACTTAGAGGTTTAGAGCACATCCATAAAAAATGCATGAGACTCACAACTTCCTGAGATTAATAGTGCTTGATGCTTTCCCTGTAATTTTTATCTTAAATCACATAATATATATCCACATAGCAATAAGAAATTGATCTTTCATTCATTCTGGGAGAGTTTATTCCTGATCTCCATATAGTATGACTTATACAATTTACTTTTATAACTAAATCATCTTTTTCAAAATACAATGTAGTTTAAATCACATGTAGGTGTGTAATAGAAGGCTCTTCTCTGTGCTTCTCTAGTCCCAAAACAATCACTTTTAATTATTTTTTGTTACTTTTCCTTGTGTTTATCTCTATGCTTCTGTGGCTAGTTCTTGATTTTTCTATTCTGATGTTATCTGTGGATTTCCTGCTATGAAAGTAAGTATTAAGCTCTCTTACCCACCAATCTACCTACTTACATGCACACACACACATCCAGGTACTTGTTTATTTTCCCTTTTTCATCCCAATAAAACTCAATCATGGCTCAGCAAACTAAGTGGCTGCTTAGGCAAGCACAGGGACCGGGATTCGATCCAGGCACCACATGCCATGCTGGCCCCGCCTCCCAGGCACACTGAGCCTGCATGGAGTCTGGGCATGAAATTTATTCCATTTCTGAAACTCCAGCTACCAGAACACCTCCCACAAACTGATGCTTAGAATACCTCGACAGCCCACCCCCCCGTCTTATCTCCACCTGGAAGGTCATGTGAGAGCCCAGCCCCAGAAAGCCTCAAGTACCTTGGCAGAGCAACCTCTGCATTCCAAGGCTGCAGCCTGCAACCACTTCCTCCCAGAGTCCATAGGCATCACCCCACTTTCAGAGAAGAATGATGGGGGCACAAGGGTTGAATGACTCATGGGCACATGGCTCTGGAAACCCACAGGAAGAAAAAAGCAGTCACTGTTCCCTTGGACAGCAGCCTAAATAGTGATGACTTTAAAATGCCTTCCTGACAACCCAGAGTCCCATGGGAGAGCCCTAGAGCAGAGAATTAGCAAAAGCTTTTTGTTCTCAGATATCACTAACTGGCCCGCTAGGCCCTACACTGACCCAGGTATCTATATAGCCAGACCAGCTGTAGCCCCTAACTCCCCTAGAGTCCTACATGTCAAGAGATCACAATGCTCCAGATGTTCAATCCCAGAACAGCTGACCAAAGGGGGAGGAAATGGGAAGGGGTTGAAGGGTGAGCATGTAGGGAGGGAGAGATTCCCCAAGGTCCCAGTTCCCACCCTCTGAGGTCATCCTCTAGTGTCTGCCAGGGTCCCATCTTCCCCACCCTGCCCCTCTTCTACAACTAAGGTGACTTTTTATCATACCATCTCCATATTCCTCCATGACCTGGTTCTGTTTATTCAGATTGAAAGCCCTTGCAGATCCAATCTTCCTCCCTCTCAGGGCCCTGGTACTGTGGAGGGATTGGTAGGTGAGTGCACCCATGAGTATCAAACCAGGCCCAGCTCCTGGACAGTGTCATAGGGCTGGCCGCACTTAGGCTGACAACCAGAGCAGTATTTACCATGGCCGGACCAGCTCTGCTGCTGCTGTTGCTGCTCAGCTTCCTCACCTTTGACGTGCTCCACAGGTAAGTGGGCAGCAGCCTGGCAGGTGGGCAGTGCCACAAGCCCAGATGCCACCCTCTCTCTTTCCCCTACAGGCCTTTAGGTCCCACCGTGCCACAGCACAGACACCTCACAAGGGGCCAGAGTCAGGGAGCTGGTGAGGGTCCAGGACAGCAGGCAGCTCCTCTCTTGCCAACAGGTCACCCCAGCCTCCAGAACATACTGCTCCTGCTGCTCCTGGGCCTGGGGCTGTTCTTGGGAACCCACAGCATGCTTCTAGCCCTGTTGGGCCTGGCTTTCTGCCTGTATCCGTGGGCCTGAACTTCTCCCAAGGCATCAATGCCAGCCCCCAATACACTGGTCATCCTACTTCCTCATCCTGGCCTCCTTTCCTTCATCCTGGGCTGGGCAGGCCTGAACCTCAGGGGACCTCTGGCTTCATAATATGATAGTGAAAAACCGGGGTCTGAGGCTTGGAGTAGCAAAAGAAGGCAGCATACAAGGTAGAGAGCCCAAGGTAAGATGTGGCAGCCATCCCACAGGCTGCATGTTAGGGGCAGCCATTCTGGTCTTGGAGAGCAAGAATTTGGAGAGGAAGACTTGTAAAAGTAGATTGGGGCTGGAATCAGTATTAAAGAATGGACAGGGATGGGAGAGGGGTATTTCCCATAAGAAAGCATGAGAAACACCTGTGGGGCTCCTCAGGGTCCCTTGCCCAACCTGCAGGGCCCATGGAAAGGAAGTCAGGAGCCTCAGAGGAGCAGTAGCTTCTCTCTCCTCTGGACCCCACCCTGGCCCGGGTCACAATGGAGCTCCTCTGGGGAGGGACGGGTGAGTAAGAATGGTAGCTCAGATCCAGCTGCCAGGCAGTGTGGGGCACAGCAGGAAAAAACATGACTTAGGCAGCTCCACCCAGAGGTAAGTCCTGAACCCCAGTGCAAAGCCCCACTTTGCCCAGCCTGGTGCCCTTCAGACCCCCGCCCCCTGTTCTGAGGTTCCAGGCATTTCTGGGTCTGCTCCTGCAGCTGGCTTGGGCCTGTTCGCAGGTGCACCCACCACGATGCAGCAGTCCAGAATGGAGACGGATGACAGTGGGGCTGGCGAGGGGCCTCAGCGGGCAGTCCCCTGGTCAGCCTGGCTCACCCGGCAGGCCTGGATGCGCTGGTGTGCTCGTCATGTGCCTCAGAGCTGGGCCCAGTGGTGGGCCACAACTAGCTGGAGGCAGCCGCTGCAGCGGGTGCTATGGAGCCTGGAGGGGGTCCTCTACCTGCTGCTGGCCCTCATGCTGTGCCATGCACTCTTCACCACTGGCTCCCACCTGCTGAGCTCCCTGTGGCCTGTGGTGGCTGCAGCGTGGCACCATCTGCTGCCAGCTGTCCTGCTGCTGGTGCTCAGCGCCCTGCCTGCCCTGCTCTTCACTGCTTCCTTCCTGCTGCTCTTCTCCACGCTGCTGAGCCTAGTGGGCCTCCTGACCTCCATGAACCACCCAGACTATGCTCGGGACTTGAACGAATAGAAGCAACCACATCCTGCTGCCTGTGTCTGTTGAGCCCTGGACCAGGGCCTGAACCCGGCGGGAGGGAAGGCAGTGGGACCCCCACCTCAAGTTGTGGAGTACACTTCTGATCTCCTCTTGGGAACCTTTCTCAAGCTGATGCTACAGGTATCTGGTGTGAGGGGCCAAGGGCTTTGAGGGGATAGGACAGATGGCAGTGTCTTCTTATGACAGCGACCCAACTGTCTCAGCTTCAAATTCCCCAGCATTCCTGGGCTTGCCTTTCCTCCCACCAACCCACTTTCCACTCCCAAGAAGACCATCATTCTGAAAAGTGACAGAAACCTTCTGGGGAACACTAGTCAAAAGCCCTGGAAACCACACCTCACTTACATCCTCACCTTTCTACTCAGACATCTCCCCTGAATGTCCTGCCTCCTGCCTCAGTTCACAACCCCAAGCTGGTAAATAGAACAACCACAGTGTGTGTGTGTGTGTGTGTGTGCGCGTGCGCGCGCACATGCGCGTGCTCAAAGTCTTGGCCATGCACACAGTATGCTCCAACATTAAGCTATACCCTTAGCCCCTGCCTACTCAGTCCCCATGTCTTTTATGGAAAAACATACAAACCCTATTTCACCAATTTATGCAATGTATGGCCTTGGCCAATTCATTCTTTTAAACTGCAGTGTTAGGTGGGTTCCTATATTGTCACACGGTTACTGGGAATGAAAGGCAATATCTATTTGCAGAGTACTTTGTGAAGGCCAGAAAGACTGTTAAGATGTTGATTTGAACTCTAAGAATATTCTCTAGAATCAAAGGTCTCTTGACCCAGAAAGCCAATAAAGAGCAGGAAGTTTCCCAGAAACAGAATGTTGGCCCTAAAACAGCAAACAGAGGGTGAATGTGGTGGACAATATGTGAAAAGTCTCGTGTCATGAAATTTCAAAACGTGCACATGCTGAACTCTTCTGATTGCGAAATCCTCGGGGCTGAGGCCAGGTGCCAGGAGATACTTGCACAGCTGTGTGAGCAGGAAAGGCCCAGCCCAGGGATTTCCAAAACCATCTCAATGAGCTGCTCATAGCCCAGAAGGGCTTTGGACGGTTGCATTTCCCTGGCACTCCAGATTCTGCCCATTGCACTCTTCTTTTCTTTTTGAGATAGGATTTCACTATGCAATTCAGGCTGGCCTTCAACTCACTTTACACCCCAGGCTGGACTCAAACTTGCAGCAATACTTCTTCTGTGGTGCTGGGATTACAGGCATGCCTCGCCACACCCGGCTTCCATTTGCACATCTGATGACTCCTCCAAACAAAACATCGAATGATCAGTTATTACCAAGTAAAATGTATGATAGACAATTTATCCACAGCTAGGGTCCACCCTTCTGGCCTGGCCCCTATCCATTCCTGTCTGTCCCCACCTAATCCCTGATCCTCCCCAACTCCTGCCTGCTCCTGACCCCCACTTTGTATTTAATCCCAAAGTTCTTCTGAAGTTCCTGACCAAAGGGCCCTTTCTCCAACCACCTAAATACACAGGCCCTAGAACCAGTTCTTAGAACCATGGTTCATTTTTGCCAAAACACTCGTTGGAGACCTTCAACTTCAGCGCCTGACACCAGGGTGAGTCTTCCCTTCCTGTTGCTTTGTAGTTCTCCCTGAAATATGTTCTGGTAGTGAAGGCAAGCTAGGGCATGGAGGTGCTATAGCTTTATGCTTAACATGGTATATTTTCTGGGGTTCAGTCTGAACCCCAGCACTGTCACCTTCTAGCTCCCTGATTGTAGTGGGCAATTCTTCCTGACATTTTCCTTATGAGTAAAACAAAGACAAGGACACCTGTCTGGTTTCTGTGCGGATCCTTCATGCAGGCGAGGTTCCTGGACTGATAGTATCTCCACAAATTACAGTCTAACTATCCTAGTTTAGAGATGAGAAATCAGACTTAGTTTAGCCACTCTTCAGGGGGCAAGGCCAGGCTATCTGTTGAGAAGGGATTTAAAAAAAATTTTTAATTTTTGGCTGGGTCAGGCTGCCTGAAGGGAGGGTCTGGTAAGGCATGTGGAGCTGGGTATCCTGAGCCTGAAGCCTGACTGTGTTTGCATAAGTAGGCGCTTAAACAACTGAGCTAACCAGCAGGCCACCAAGGCCAGGCTCTCTGAATCCCAGTCCCTGTGACAAGCTACTAAAGGGAAAGTCATGGGGGCTGGAGAAGGACAATAGCCTAAATGAAGACTACAGCTTCCCTTATTCTCAGAACTCCTGATTAGACCCAGGCCTAGGCAGATCGGGAGTCAAATCTGTATAGATGGCTTGTGTACTAAGGCTTATGTGGCGGACGGAGACCAGGGTACCTGGCGAGGGTCCTTCAATGACTTGACCATGTCTGGCTATCACTCTGGAGACTTAGGGTCATTCCTATCAAGGGAGACAGGAAATTTGGGCCAAGTCCATATGCACTAGGGGACAGGATATAGGTAAGAGCAGGAAGAGGCTGCCTTCCCATATGTAAAGAAGTACCTTGTCCCCTCCTGCTGCTCCTGTGTAGGGTAGGGGATGGTACAGCCAGACTGGAAAGTAGAGGTCTGTGTGGTCCTTCCTCCTCTAAATATGGTCCCAGAACCAGCAGTGTAGACATCCTCAGGGACCTGTTTAGAAATGCAGTCTCATCCAGATGTGGTGGCACAGACTTGTTTGTATTCCCAGCACTTTGAAAGGCTAAGGCAGAAAGAGTACAAGTCTGAGATCAGCCTGGGCTACACACCAAATTCCAGGCCAGCCTGGGATACAGAGAAAAATCCTGTCTCAAAAACAACAAAAGCCAAAAGAATAAGGAGAAAAAGGTGGAAGAGGAGGAGGAGAAGAGAAAACAGAAGAAATGCAACATCTAAGAACCCATGCAATCCTGCTGCATCAGAGTCAGAGCCTGTGTGATACGTGTGTACCCCAGTGCTTGAGAAGCACTGAATAGGGCCTGATAGTGGATATTCCCAGTGGGGGCAGGCAGATGACAAGGGTGAAACATGCAGACACAGTCCACGGAGAGGGGCAGCAGTTGAAAGGACAGAAGCTACAAGGATCCCTCTTAAAATTCTAGCATGAGAAAAAAATTAGCATGGAGTGAATAGAAACAGAATGAAAAATAATGCAAATATATTTGGCACAAATTTAAAATAAAAAAACAAAAGAAACTGAATGGCCTGGACAGCTAGGGGCAAGCAAATGCGAGTGGGGATAAAAGAGAACAAATCAAGAGACCTTGCAAAGAGGTGTGTGTGGGGGGGAGATCAATGTAATTCTTGAACTTTTTAATACAGACAAACTTGTCCACTTAGAGTGAAAGGTGAAAGGTCTTAAATACACCTGCTGGGGAAAACGGACTCGCTAGAAGGGAGGTGTTCCAAGCCCTTCCTGCGTGGGCCCAGGTGCAAGAGCTGTCCTGGCCTGTGGCCCTGGGCCGCTGTGTGGACAGCTTTCGCCTGTCCAACCCCACTCCGCAGTCTTATTGGAGGGAGCGGCTGGGGTCTAGCAACCCGTTTGGCCTAGCGGAAAAATAATCTGGTGAGCTCAGTTCCTTAGCTCTGAGGGGCTCGTATCTAAGTAGGGGTGTTCTCAGCAGCTCACACCCATCCTGGAAACGCAGAGCAGGGGAGAAAGAGGGGACTCCCAGTAGGTAGTCCTCCCTTCTGCAAGGAGAGGGGCAGGCAGCCCTGAACGGCTGGGGGCGGGGTTGCTGCTGGGGGACCTCCAAGGCGAGCATTTGTGGCCATCTGGGGGAAGGACAGCGGCCCAGGAAGAAGGCCGGGCAGTGCCCGGACCTTCCAAGAGCTGACCGAGGGAAACCGGGAGGGGGCGCTCTCGAGTGACAATGCGGTCGGCTGGGGGTGGGGGAAAGCGGGGAGGGTCCTGGGACCCAGGGCTGGAGGCCGGGAGAAGGGAGGAGACGGATCTTCCGGACTGAGGGCATCTTCCAGGACGAAGGCCTCCTCGGACCGGACCCGGGAATGGCGCCTGACACTAGCACAGGTGTGTGGGCAGGCTGCGGCCTGTGCGGGGTCTCCGCGGAAGGAGCTCGAGGGCAGTACCACTTCTGAGAGCCTAGCGCCCACGGAGAGTTCCAGCCCTGGGGTGTCGACGTCCCTGCAGCCAACCGCGGCGAGCGGGCCGGTGACCCCCGGTGAAAGGTGCGCACCCTGGGAGGAGGAGGGAGGGTCCTGGTTCCCTAGCGCGGAGCCAACACTGGCCTGGCAGGACGTGGGATCAGGGAGCAGGGAGAAGCATTTCGGGCCCACAGTCAAAACCGATGTCAGTTTCGTAGACTCCTCTCCCCTGCCTTCAAATCTCCAGCTGGGGTCCCCAACCAGAGACCCGGAGGCTTTGGACACAGAACACAAGAGGATCCTGGGAAAGAACTGGCCACTGCATAGCCGAGCTTCCGGTGTCTCCTGACCCAACCCTGGTCTGATAATATCTTACTCCTCACTCCTTCTGGGCTCAACCATCTTTGAGTGCACTTTAGTTGGGACCTGGGTGCAGCTAGTTTTGGACAAGGTCTTGAACTCGAAACAACTCTCCTGACTCAGCATCCTGAATGCTGGGATTAGAGGCGTGTGTGCCACCACGCCCGGTTATATTTTCTATCTTAAACTATTTTCTATTTTTAAAGAACTTAGGGTCCAGGAAGATAGCCAGTGGCATAAACGTCTGCTTGGCAAGCATAAGGACCTGGGTTTGATCGCCGGACTCAAATGCCTTGTGGCCCCAGAACCAGGCATCGTGGGGGACACCACTAATCCCAGTGCTATGGAGGCTGAGGCAGGAGGACTGCCCTGAGTTTGAGGCCAGCCTGGGCTAGTTCAAGGCCAGCCATGTACTACATGGAGAGACCCTGTCTCAAACAACAACAACCCCTCCCCTCCACAAAACAACAACAAAAAACAACACAAAGAAACCAAAGAATTTAGCAGGATGTAGTAGCACACACGTATAATCCCAGCACTCTGGGTGGCTGAGGCAGGAAGATCACAAGATTGAGTCCTGCCTCCTAGACAACATAGACTTTGTCTCAAAATAAAACTGGTGGGAATATAGTTCAGTGTGAATGTGCTGGGTTCAATCCCCAGCACCACTAAAATAATTTGAGGTCTGGGAATGTAGCTCAGTAGTAGAGCACTTGCCTAGCAAGTATGTATGAGTTCAACCTCCAGTACTGAAAATAATACTTGATTTGATATGTTTACACTATATTTTCTTGTCTGTTTTTATGTTTTGAGTTTGGGTTTTTTTGTTTTTTTGGTTCTTTGAGACAGGGTCTTGCTATGTAGTTCAGGCTGACGTTGAACTTCCTATGTAGCCCAGGCTGGCCTGGAACTCAACAGTGATCCTTCTGCCTCAGTGGTCTGAGGGCTGGGATTACAATCATGTGCTACTGGGCTGGTGAGATGGCTCAGTGGTCTAGAGCACCTACTTAGAACAAGCTAAGCAAAGCA
>NDGM011086891.1:0-26704 GCA_002564305.1 Octomys mimax | reverse complement strand
ACTCAGGTCCTTGCACTTGCCAGACAAGCGCTTATTCCACTGAGCCATCTCCCCAGCCCCTGTGCTCCACTCTTGATGGGAGTGTAGACTGGTATGAACATGATATAAATCAGTGTGAAGACTGCTCAGCAAACTAGGATTACAGGTCCCATACCACCCAGCTATTCTCTTTTGAGTATCTTTCCAGAAGAACTAAAAACATCCTATCACTGAGATATATGTGCACCCATGTTTATAGCAGTGCAATTTTTCATAGCTAAGTCTTAGAAACAACTCATGTGTCCATCAACCAAGGAAGGGATTTTTAAAAATGTGGTATTTTTATACAGTAAAGTACTACTCAGCCATAAAAAAGGATAAATGACACTTTTATAGGTAAGTGGATACAACTTGAGATGATACTCAAAAGTGAAATAAATCAGACTCACATGTGTAAAAATATTGTCTCCCTGGTGTGCAAACCCACAAGAGTAAATAAGTTCTAAAATGTACAATAGATATTGTGAAGTGAGAAGAAACTTTATAGGGAAAAATGAACTAGGATAGATGAAGGGAAAGGACAATACAGAAAAGGGAAAAAATTCAAGTCAGTTACACTATTAGTGTTTCTTAGTTCATTAAAAAGGAAGATATGTGCTAATATTGATTGGAGAAATTTTTATTCCCATACCTTGTTCCCCAAACAACTACTTTAGTGATAATAATAGGTAATATATTAGTTATTATTATTCTCTTATGATTTTGTTATGAAATTTTGTTTTACCTTTTTCCCATAAAATAAAAATCTTACTATAAAATTATAGTAAGTCAAACTGTAGCAAACAACACACAGTAAAACACATCTTATTTTCAGATATGTTAAAATGTAAAATAAGCAAATACATATACCTTAGAATACATACACTTGTGAAAAACATCAGAAACCTCGTTACACATGTATGGAATTGGAGGTGCACAGGTTGTTCTGGCTTATATTTAGCTGTCCCCTCAAAGCCCCTGGAGGGGACAGGTGGGACTTTTACAGAGATGGCTGGATTTAGAGTATATGATGATGGAATTTATTCATTGCATAATGCTAGGATAAAGGGCACTAGTATTAAGGGTTAAGTGCTATCCACCCTGAATAGCCTAGAGAAGATAAAAGGGACGTGGTTATGGCCCCTTGCTTTGTTGTTTTGATGACTTCTGCCACCATGGATGGATTTTCTCCTATAATACTTGCCTTTTGCACCACCTTGTCTTGGAGCTATCAATGATAGACTGAAGCCTGTACAAACTGTGAGCTCAATAAGTCTTTTTCCCTTTCACTTTGAGTGAGTGGATATTTTGTCTCAGCAATGAGAAAAGTAAAACATACTTTGGAACCAAAGGTGAAGACATTGCTGTGACTACTACAGACCATGTTGCTCAGTAGTATCTGGTATGTGTTGTGGGAAGTTTGGAATAGTTCAGAGATGCCAGCTGGAAAAGCACAGAAGAAATGTCTTAAGCTGTACTTGATGGGAGATTCTGGTCAGAACTCAGGAGACGAGGCTTAGGTTTCTGGTAGAAAAAAAAGACTTCATTGTATGTTGGACTCCAGAAAATGCATCATGATGTGGCAGAAAGATTGTCTGCATTTTGCCATGTATTCAAAGACTTTACCTGAGACTGCAATAATGGTTATGTACTAATTTATCTTGAAGAAATTTCAGGACAGTCTAATGCTTGGGCAGTGCCATAGTTACTGTTAGGGGCTTTTAGCCAGATCTATGTTAAGAATCAAGATCTAAAACCCCAACAGAATTATTTAAAATTGTTTGTGCTTGGCCAGAGAGGAAGCTCCAGTCAAGCTGTGGGCTGAAAAAAAGAAGCAGTGGAGATCTTGAATACTGAGAAGAAACAGGAGAATAGAAAAGTTGGCCTGAAGGCATTACAAGAAACAACAGGGCTCCAACGTTTGCAGTTTGAAAACTGCAAAACTGCTTTGAGAAGAGAGCCCCAGAGCACCATGTCCCAAAATGACAGTGGGCTACAGAAGCTGTTCCTCAAGATTCAATTCTTAAGCACTGGACCACTACAGGCAAGAGAGAAGAAAACTTGGCTGCTGCTGCCGCTGGCAACAGAGTTTGGCATCATGCACGCGATGCTGGTTTTAGGTACATGGAAAATGAAAAGAGTTGTGGAGTCAGGAAGATTTTCACCCAGAGTTCAGAAGAAAGCTGGGGAAGCCAGGCCGTGTCCTTCAGAGAGGGCAGTGTGCGAAGCTATTAGTGTGAAGCTAATTGTGCACTGGAGACTCCAGAAGGTTGGAGAGGACAGGAACATGGATTATCTACAGACAGTTGCAAGAAGTGAGCAAAGCAGTCAAAGAAAGAAGCCACAGGTGCTACAACCATCAGAAGTGTCATAGGGTGGAGTCACCCAACATCTTCAGAGTTCACAACTTGCTACAGACTGTTTCAGATGCTTAAAGTGGAACCGGGGGGCTTACAGTCTTCTCCACTGGATTTGGACTTGCTTTGGTCCCATTACTTGATATCCCTCCATATAGAACATTTGGAATGGAAATATCTATCTTACACCACTGAATATTTGAAGTGTTTAACTTTTATTTCACTTGTACAGAGCCTTGAAGCTAAGAGTTTGCCTTAAATCTCAGAGATTTTGAATTGGACTTTTCAGCAATGCTGAAACTGTCAGGACTTTGGCAATTCTTATAGATGGACTGAATGTCTTTGCATAAAGGTATATGGATCAGTTTTTGGGGACACACATGCAGAATGTTATGGTTTATGCTTAGATATCCCCAAAACCCTCATGTGGTCATCGTTGTGTTTTTTTCATATGTGGGCAGATCTAGAATGTGTGATGCTTGTGTTGATTCATAGCATAATGCTATGCTTAAGGGCACTAGGAGTTAGGGTGTGAGTGCTACCCACCCAGAGTAGACTTGCAAACACAAAAGGTTCAGAGAGATGTCACGGTCCCTTGATGATTGTTTTTGCCATTTTCTGTGTGAATGGCTCCTCCTCTCTGCCATACCCCTTAACATGGAGCCATTGAGGATGGACTGAAACCTCTACAAACTGTGAGCTCAATAAACCTTTTCCCCTTTTCAGTTTGGGGGTTGGGTATGTCACCTCTGCAATAAGAAAAGTCACTAAGACACAGATTTACCCAAACATGAAGTCAGTTTAATAATGGACTTGGATCCATGAGCTTTCTTACCTAATTCACTTTCCTGCAGTCTAGCTCCTGGATCTGAATAAGCTCTGAAGTTCCTTCTGGGACCCAAAAGCTTTCTGACATAAAGGTGAAAAAGGACAATCATGCATGAGTGAATTCAATACTTGATTTCAAATGGGCATGGATTCTAAGACTCAAAGTAACTTGGAACTTGACTTTAATTCTTAGCCTAGGAAAACTGCTGCCTAAATACTATGCCAGGTGTGTAAGAAAATGATTACATCATTAATTTCAGTGCTAACTCATCTGTAGGGGGAAGGCTGACTCAAAAGGTTGCAATTAATTTTAAATGTGATTTACAAATGATTTTACTTGTGAAGTGTTATTACTGGGCTTCTAGTGAAGCTAAAAGTCTCTTCTATAATAAACTATGACTTTTTGATTTTTGGTTTGTTCATTCCATATACCCATTTGAAAAAGTTGCCATATTATATGTAAACAACGAATAAATTAATGCTAAGCAAATGCATGAGCTTAATAGTACTAATCAGCCTTTGCAAGAGGCCTTCTGATTCCAACAGCCAGCATTCATTAAAAAGAAATTTGTTGCAAAATGCATGAAATGTATTATATGGAATCTGAATAAGACAGACAGACTTGATCCACGACAAGGTTCTTTTTATTTAAATCTGATTGGTTTACATTTTGTGTTCCCCATAGCACCTGCAGCAGTGTTTTAAACATCAAAACTGAGTAGTGAGTGCACATAAGATAAACAGTACTGAAAATAATGTGTCCTCTGCTTCCATAAATGCCATTTCTTCCCAGCCTTGCCCTGGCTCTGAAGAAGAAATAGTTTAGCAAGTTCTTCCTGGTACTACTGTGAATCTTTGTGTCAAATTTAAGACTTCCAGTCCTTAAGAAGTTGGTAGTTTAGTCAATAGATACAAGCAGAACAGAGGTGCAGGTGATAAATAATTATCTTTAATCATTCTTAGTAACTGAGCAACTTATTAAAACGCTTTTGCATCATGTCCAAGCAGTGCTCAATGTAGAATTAGAAGATGTGCAGCTGGTTCTTCTACATGGTCTTGGACAAATGACATCTCTGAACCTGTTGCTTTACTTATCACCTCCCCATTCCAGGATGATAGCCTTAGTGACTTTGCTCCTTCCTAGAGCAAAATATCCAACCCCAAACTGTTTATTTGGGCTCACTCTCAGTCCAAAGACAGCTGGCGCCAAGACAGTGTGATGAATGTGCAGAATGGCTGCTGCTAGGGCAAGCTGCTCACAATAGGACAGCCAGGAAGCACAAGAAGGAAGGAGGAGCTAGGGAGGGAAACAACTTCTTCCACATCACACCTCTGGAGGCCTCCCATTAACTAGCCTTCCCATCCTAACATCAAGCCTCACGTTTAAGTCCATGAGGCTTTGGGGTAGCAGACATTCCAGATCCAAATCCCAACAGCAATCACAAAGAATTCAATCAATCTGCAAAGTCCAAAGACCCATCCAATGTCAGATACCATTTTGGCTATTAGTGATAAGCCTTCTTGTCCAGAATGTTGCAATTACTTATTTTGGCCTCCATTAGGTTTAGTCAGAACACTCAAAGATGTAAACCCAAGCATTCTATTTCCAAGCTTAAAGATGCCTCCTTGCTAAAGGATTAATATTTAATTGTTTATCTTGGTGGATAAGGACTTACAAAAACTGGCTCTACCACATCCTCATCTCTATCTTTATTTTTCTAAGACCTTAGCAAATATACAGCTGCCCCCCTGGTCACATTGTCTTCTTACGTCCTTGTCCTGCATTTTTTATGAAGTTTCTGGCTGCGACTGTCTTACCACTTAGGACTCAGCAGGCTGCTATTTGAGTACCTTTTATATCATGAAACTCTGAGATTCTATAGGGCAAAGATACAGTTCTCATCAGTAGGCCCTTACGTGGTATAAGGACAAATATAGGGAAGCTCACTGAATGCTCCAGTGATAGGCAAGGCAAGGGGTGCCAGGGACATCACTCAGCAGGTACCACATCTGCTTGGCAAGTGTAAGGTCCTGAGTTCTATTCCCAGAAAAAAAAAAGAAAAAAGGTAAATACATTGACGGGCTAGGGAGATCTTTATTGGAATAGCACCAAAAATAGGGGATAGAAGTTCATCTCCAGGGAAGGTTTTCGAATGAAAAAGGTTAGGAATCTCTATGAAAGATATTATAGGTCCACATCCTTTTTCCAAATTCACTAAGGTCAGATGTATTTTGGAATTCAGATTTTTTGAAATATTAGAAAAGTAACGAGATACACATATTTATGTTCTCCTCATGGGATCTAAGTCAGGGCTCTGTATTCAAAACAGTAATAAATCTTTTACCTGACTTACAGAAAACCCCACAGAAAAAGATAAATTAAGAAGAAAAGTGGAACTCAATTCACTCAAGTCAGATCTTGGCACCATATGAGTTATCAAAGCCTTTTGATTTAGGAATTAGCAAAAGTGGTAGATCCATGACTCCTTTCAGATAAAGCTCTTTCACACTGTTCTGCTCAGAAGTCACTATGTGGAACTGACTTTCATGTAGGAAAACAAATAAATAAATACATAAAATAAGTAGCTGCACATCCAAATAGCAATAGACAGGCTATAAAGTACTCTGGGAATCTGGGGTTCACGGGCACATGGACGTGGTTACCATAACTGGCACTTGTAGTAGCCTCTTAGATCACTGCTTAGCACTGAAGCACTAGGTGAGAAAAGTAGTGATACAGAGCAGAAAATGAATGATTATTGACTGAGCATGCACGCACACCTACATATATAAATATGGATAGGAACTACTCATAGCACTGATCTCTGAATGGCCCTCTAATTGTAAGGAAAGACTTGTATGTATACATATAAACATAGCATTCTTAAGCCAAAACCAATCTATCCTAGACCAACCTGATGTTTTTTCATATTAAAACAGAACTGGCAGGACTGGCCAAATAGCTCAGTGGCTTAAAGTGTCTGCAAGCAGGCTCAGAGGCCAGGGATTCAATCCCTGGGTCTGTGGTGCTAGCCCCACCCCAATAGCATACTGAGACAGCAATTGAGACTAGGTGTGGGGACATGTGCCTGTAATCCCAGTTCTTGGGCAGCTGTAAACAGGAGAATCACTATGAGTCCAATCTCGTAGTGAGACCCTGAACACCCTCTTGACCCTTCCCTAAGAAATACAGTAAGAAAAAAAAAACAGAGCTGGCAAAATATAGATATATAAACACATTTTTAAAAAATAAAATGAAAGACTCCCACATAATACTTCATGGGAAAAATTTCCTTTAGAAACAAGTAATATCAGGAGTAAGGTTTTCAAGAGAAATTGACAGGTGTTTTCCTGCCTGAAAATAACTACTATACGAATAGAAAAGAAACGCAAAATTCCTTTTCCAGTGAATTGTAACCCCTGGACACCCACCTTGGGACTACCTATAAATTAAAATTTCTTATTTCGGGACACGGGAGAATTCTGCTACAGAACATTCACTTCAGATCCAACCTGACTCTCTCCCGCACTGAAGGCCACTGCATCCATAGCTGCCATTCACCAAGGAGGCGCTCATTACAAGCAAAGCAGAGAGCTGTGCACTTTGAAAGTCTCAGTTAATCTTCATAGTAATACTAGAACCCACATCATAAGATTATCATCCCATTTTATGTATCAAGACCTGGATCTTTCAATTAAAATTCTAGAGTCTTTAAAAACAGAGTCAAACATATAGTCTTAAGTCTTCTAATCACTGGGTTTATTCTGAAAGAAAAATGGCATGGCTCATATAAGCATGCAGCAGAAATAACCCTTCTCCTGCTCACTTAGAACCTTTCTCATGTATTCAGCTAGAAGTGAGTTATTTTTTTTTTAATCTGAGTATGCTTTATCTATCAAGTATTCATTATGTTTGGGGTACTCAGGGGACACTAGAACCCTGCTCAGAAAATAAAATGCATATACCACGCTCTCATTCATCAGCCTTTCAGACTAGACTTGAACAAAAATGATCATACTTGAAGATAAACCGCCCATAGCACGGGAGAGAGCAGATCAACTCTGTTTTAAGCAGATGATCAGTGGTTTAAAAAGACATCAGAGAGGTGGTGTTCCCTGACTAGGTCTGCTGAAGGAAGCAAAGAGAGATGGTGGATGAATAGGATTACTTAAGGCCTTCAGAACAGTATGAAGTGGCAATGGGAAGGTGAAGCTGGGAAAAAGAGATAAAGCAGGCCAATAGTTTGGAAAAGGGAAGGTGAACAGACCCAGACCCTAAAAGCCAGTCTTGTAGGCCTGTCTTATCCCAGACCCTGGCACAGTGCCCTGCCATATTGGAGAGGAAAAAAAAAGGGGTGTAAGGCAGGTGAAGGAGCAGAGGGAGTCGAGATTCACTCCCTGAGAGAGCTGGGCCAGCTCCTCACCTGCACTCTAATAGCTAGTCTCTTGCCTTTTTGAGTTGTAGGAAATATTGCCAAATTAAAGTTGTAATTTTCATACTTTCTAAAATTACTCTGATCTGACTGCATCTGACTCATGGGCTCCCATCTTCTCAGTAAAAGAAAGGAGGAAGTCCTGATGCTGCATAACCTGCTCTTGACATGTAATTAAAGGAACTTACATTAAGGGTTATAAGGATTTCCTAATAGTTTATATGGCAATTAATTTGACACATCCAGATTTGTTGTACAAGGTCAGAGTGAAAAATCACAAGGCCAAGGACTCACCTTTCATAAGGACCAAGATAATACAGGCAGCACAGTGTGTTTTAACAAAAGTTCAATCTCCTCCTGTTGGAAATTTGGCCAGATCAGGCATAAAATACGGGGCACTTCAAAATTATGTACTCATGCACACAAATAATACTACCAAGTCCAATAAATGTTATTTATAGAGCCATAAATCTTTACATTAATTTTAGAACAAGACAAAGCCATTGCCTCGTTCTCCCGCTGTACTCAATCAATTAAAGTTTTAGTTACTATAAAACAAGAAAACATGTCTCTGATAAAATGACCTTAAGCTGAAAGTTAGACTTTAAAATGCAGAGTCCTAGAAATATTCTAAAGTTCTGCAAAATTGAAATGAGCTTATGCCTCAAAAGATTGCAATTCAGAGTTCTAAGCTCAGGACTGATTCATGGTAGAGGTGTGCAGCCACCTGCAGTTTCCTCCTCCAAAGAGAGGTTCAGGAGATGAAAGAGTGACAGGAAGGAAAGGCAAAAGGAATCATTAAAATATAACTTTTTCCTGTGCCATAACATATAAAATAGGACCTTTCTGAAAAGGACAAATTCCTCACCTCAACTAAAGACTAAAATCTTTTTAAAAGCAAAGAAAATAAAGGTATAAGTGAATAAATCTGATTCAACCATCTTAGCCCAAGAGTAAAGTATATTTTCTGAAAATATCAACTTAAGAAATAAAAATGACAGATTTTTGAAAGATTTCTATATATACTTCCCAAGAAATTTTTCATTTCACGCTCTATATCTTAATGTCTAGGACAAAGATAATTGCACTACTATTTCCTATCATCTTGTTATTTTATATAAAAAATTTCATACATGTCAGTGGCATGCTAGGATAGCAGACCAGCACAGTCAAGTAGAAACATCCCAAGGTCACCTTGGACATTAAGAAAGAATCTTTAACCCCATGGAATAAGATAATTAAGAAGAAAAGTAGACATGAATTGACTCAGGTCAGACCTTGGCACCATATGAGTTATTAAAGCCTTTTGATTTAGGAATTAGCAAAAGTGGTAGATCCATGACTCCTTACAGATATAGCTCTTTCACACTCTTCTGCTCTGCTCAGAAGTCACTATGTAGAACTGGCTTTTATTTAGGCAAAAAGAAAAAGTAGCAGCCTATCCAAACAGCAACAGACAGACAGATTATGAAGTACTCCAGGAATCTGGGGTTCACGAGCACATAGACGTGGTTACCATCACTGGTACTTACAGTAGCCTCTTAGACCACTGTTCAGCACTGAAGCACTAGGTGAGAAAAGCAGTGATACAGAGCAAAAAATGAATGAATTTTTGACTGTGTATGCATGCACCTCTACATATATAAATATGGATAGGAACTACTCATAGCACCGACCTCTGAATGGCCCTCCAATTGTAAGGAAAGAATTGCATACATATAAATATAGCATTCTTAAGACAAAACCAATCTATCCCAGACCAACCTGATGTTTTTTCACATCAAAACAGAGCGGGCAATATGTAGATGTATAAACACATTTTTTAAATAGCATGAAAGACTTCCACATAATACTTCATGTGAAAAATTTCCTGTAGAAACAGGTAATATCAGGAGTAAGATTTCCAAGAGAAATTGACAGGTGTTTTCCTACTTGAAAATAACTACTGTAGGAATAGAAAAGGAATGCAAAATTCTCTTTCCAGTGAATCATAACCCCTGGTTACCCATCTTCAGATGACATAAATTAAAATTTCTTATTTCAGACTTTGGAGAATTCTGCTAGAAATGAACTGCTTCCCACCAAAGTGTGAAATGAACAATGGTATCACTGACCATTTATCACTGAGATAAAGTAGAAAGCAGAAAAGACAGCATTAAAAAAAAATCAAAGAATCACATTGTTTTTCCAGAATATGTGAAATGACAGAGATATGGCAAAGATTGGGAAAAACAGAGAATTGAAATATAAACACCAATGAAACAATAAAGTCAAGCAAGAGGAAAGCAGACCAAACAGAGTTAAATCATTTGGAACAAGGTTCCCTGCTGTTTCTCAGGAAAACATGCCCATCAGAGCCCAGCTCCGGGTGATAGAGGCCACACTGGCATCATCTTCTTCCTAACCTTAGGAAAGCTGATGGGGGCTCCATCACTGTACAACATGCCTCCACCGTGAGGCGCAAAAGTAAAATATCATTTGTACTCAACACAATCCCAGCCTTGGGTCTGAGACAGGCCTTAAGCACTCCAGGTCCAAAAGTCTTTGTTATCTTACCATAACAAAGAAATGAAATCTAATCTATGTTTCACTCTTATCTCCCGCAGTCTTCAAGAACCACATCATCCAAAACTCACCCACTGACTTATCTTTGTATAGACTGATAAATGATAAATATTTACAGATATAAGATAATAGTTACTAAATGTAGGGGTAGATAGACAAATGGATAATGGACAAATAGACAAACAGACAGATATTCATCTATGCATGGGCACCCAGCCAGGAGAGACACCTCATCTTCCAACAGCCAGCTGTCCTCATGGGGCCTGAGTCCTCCAGGCAATTTTATCTACTTGCAGCAGGAGGAGTACGAGGGAAAGATGAACAGAGGGGTGACTCCTCCAATTAAGCTAACACCCTTCATATGTCACAAGATATTCAAATGTAACCTTAGAGCAACCCATAAAGTTAGTATCATTAGGCCTCATTTTACAGATGGAGAAAGTGAGTATCAAAGAGGTTAAATCTAGCATGAAATGAAAAAATGTACATTCTTAGAAATAAAGGGTGAAACAATGTGGGAACGCTTCCTGAAATTGAAAGCATGACTCTACATGGTGAAGGTCTCTGGGGTTACTCCAGCTATGGTACATTTCTCTTTCTTGATTGACACTAACCACTCTTTCTTACCAAGCAAATATGAGGCTGTCCTACAGAAACACCTGTCTATAGAACACCTTTAATACTAGCCAAACACACTTAATAAAACATTTAAATAAAACACATTTAATAAAAATTAACTAAGTAGAGTGCTTGACACCTTGAGAATTTACATTTAAATTAGAAAAAGATCCTGAGATCAAACAACTTATAACATACTTGGGGAGACATAACAATGTCCAGGGAATGGCGCCACCCTCCGACAATCACGACAATCATGAAAGCTAGAAACCTAGGCGCTCTGTCTGGTGCCACCGTCCTTTTCCTCCCATACTTCCAGCCCATCCCACACCCAGTCATATCACCTCTTTCTATTTCTCTAGAAAGCAACTCAGTTTCTTCCTAAATGACCAGAGAAACTTCTATAGTGGTTTCCTTAGTTTCTCATCACTGAGACACAATACCTGACCCCACATGTAAAGGAAAGAGGGATTTATTTTGGCTCACAGTTTCCAGAGATTTCAGTCCATAGTTGGGTGACATCAAGACAGAAGAGGACAGCAGAGGAAGTAGGAAAGGATCAAGAGAAGAGGGAAGACCACACCCCCAGCGACCCACCTCTGTGGCCCACCTCTGCTCAGCAGGCTTCACCACCGCACGTCACCTTCAACAATAAACTCCTCAGGGCACTTATCTACTAAGCATTGCACCCCATGGCCCAGCCCCTTCTGCAAGCCTCACCCATGAGCACAGAAGGCTTTGTGAGGCATCTGGATATCACAGCACTGCTCCATCGCCATTGTCTCCTGGGCCACTTACAGTGCTTAACTTTTTACTGCACTGAAGTGAATCTTTCCAACTGGATCACATATTAGTAATCTCTGTGACTCTTGAGAAAGGACTCTCTCACATACTGCACTCTGAAGCACTGGCCACTGGCCCTTCTTTGGTCCTTTACTCACTTCAGGGTCCCTTCCTCTATCTTCCCTTATTCTGCCACCTCCTCCTTCTCTACTCGCCTTTCCACTCCCAGTCACCACCACTTTTTTAGGAGGCCCGATGCCCTCAATGCTGTGTCCTCACGGGGCACTTAGCACAGTGGTTATCTGAGATTTTATGCATTTATTTTTGGGAAAAGATTTTTCACAAAAGGCATTACGAAGAAATTGTCTTGTTTTTCTCACTATGGAAATTAGTCACTTACATGAGGTGCTTCTGCCAAAAGAACAAAAAGGCCAAGGTAAGTTTCATACAAAGAAAATTTAAAAGGTAACCTGGAAAAGACACACATAAATGTTCTGGGAGGATTTGAGGGCAGAACTCTCGACTTTTATAGGAATGCTTCCCTGGGACTCTTTTGGAGTCTCTTCCCCCAAGGGCAAGGAATATACCCTGTTTCTCCTTGAAATCTGCCGAATCAATTTCCCCACCCTTCACCTATGTAAAATGTAGAAGTTGCTTATATTGATACATGTCCTATTAATGTGTGTCTAGCTTCCTCTGTTTTGATGTATAATTTCTTAGAATCAACTTGGTTCCCGATCACACACTCCAATAGCTCACTGTACATACACATCACAATGTAGTGGTGAGGAGTCACACAGATATCGTGCGGACCTTATGGCCAGGGGACACCATGCCTGTGCTTTGGCTTTTGATTCAGTAAAATGAGGCTAATGATAGCAATAAGAAAATTGAAAAAAAAAATACAAAAGATGTCTTTAGCGTAGCTACCAGAACACTAAATATGTGCACCACTAGCAGTAATATAATTAATGTCACACTGAGGAACTCTCAGGTATTGACTCAGATGAATTCCAAAGAGGATTATTTGAACAGCTTCTTAGAAAACTTCTCAGGAAAAACAACCCTAGCGTTGCACCTGTAAGCTGGTCTATAGGGTGACAGTGTCTTTTGTGCCTGTGTAGAACGGAGAGCAGGGCCAGATCTACATCCTAGTCACAACCCAGGAACTAGTCATTCGTTACACCCACTCAAAAAATACGGATGTGGGCAGTCCTTTACTATTCCTATCACAATACATATCTTGTGTTAATTCACTGCACCATAAAATTCAAAATACAAAGCACTATTTACACATTCATTTCTTTTGGCAGGAGTTGAGCAATAAATTGAAAGATGGACCAGCCCAGGGCAAATCTGGTGTGCGCAACCTACACCCATGCATTGGACAATAAGATCTGATAAGAAAACTGGTTTACATAGTCACACCAGGCATTTATACCTCTGAGACACCTGCTCTTTAGCTCCTTAGGAATCCTGGGCTTTTCACACCTGCTCTGAAATCTTCTACGTTACCAAAGGAAGTCTGCATAAAAGTGTGCACAGGTATTTTTCTTTCACATGCCTCACATTACCAAGGAAAAGTACATGAAAATATATGAAAGAAAAGCCTAATCTACACAGGAAATGTGGGTACCTGGTCACCCATTACCCAGTACTCTCATGAAAGTCAGTGCAAGACTAAAGGTGCTAAAGGAACTACCAAATGAAGAAATCATTACATCGTGGGGCCTCAAGAGATTTCCAGAAGCATCTTAGTTCACAGTTTCAGCTGCAAAAACAGGTTATAGCTCTGCTTTGTATGGACTCAGTATTGAGACAATAGTCCCAGCAAAGAGGGCCAGCTTCTTGGAGTGCATGATCCAGCAAGGCTGAGAGTCATCATCCTCCAGAACAGTTAAGTCTATTCTTTTGTCAGAAGCCTCTGCATGACCCCAAGGTCTACATCTATCTGAAAGTAGCATGTCTGGAGTTTCATTTCAGGCCTAATTCTTGGAAGTCTTAACTACCTACTAAAGACAATAACCCATTGTTTCTCAGGGAAGTGTGATGAGCTCTTTTCTCTAAAGGTTAGAGCTGAAGGAAAATTAAAATACTGAAGCAACACTCTACCTTATATAACTTCTACCCAGGAAAAGACTCTTTTCTACACAGAAATACAATTTCAATCGTGAGATTATTCATTGATGTGGTGTGAGGTATTATCTGTGTGGCTGTTCAGTCAGGAAGAAAAATGAGCAAACAGAGCAAGGCTCACAGGTCAGCTGATGAGTTGTAGCAGGACACTGAAGAGCCCTGAAGAGCACCCATCAGCAACAGGGCCCAGAGGCTCAGCTCTGGGAAGAGCAAGTGTGACCTGGAGCAAGACACCGGCCACAAACGAGTCTCACCCTCACAGACTGCCAGGCCAGCAGAGGCCCCATGAGGGACCAGGGCTGCAGGAAAGGACAGGGCAGAATGCAGACATCACCATTACGGCGCTACATGGTTCTGAGGTGACAGAGTTTGTGATTCCTCTGACACTTGTCAGAGAAGGGAGTGTTATGGTTTGAACCCAAAAGAATGGTTTTGTGTTTTGATTTTGTCACTGTATTTCAGTCTTTTCAAAAGAAAGCCCTGGGGCTCTAGATTCAAGTAAATGTCTGGCTGACTCATAGGGACAGGGAGCCTCATACCCTCCTTAGGTTACTCATGTACCAACAGTGAGCCCCAGGACAGAAGATGCAACAAAAGAAGATGCACCTCTTCCTCCACAGCAAGTGTTGATTTCAGTGTGGCATGATGGGAAACAATGGAAGTCTTTCTTAAAGCTGCAGTGCTGAGAGGTGCCTGCCATGGTGATTCCCTTCCAGTCCCTGAGAGCAGAAAACTCACCTTTTCTGAAGACACTTGGTAACAGTTCCAAAAACAAAAACGTGCTTCAAGGCACTTTTCTCTAGAACTAGTTCAACGGGCAGATGAGCTGGTTGATGCGCTCACCCCCATAGCCAGGTGAGACCATCTCCTTGAGGAAGCCCACCCTGTTCTTGGTAGCATGCCAGGCTATAGACAGGTGGAAAGGGCACAAGAAGCAGGTAATTTGGAAATGCACCCCTGAGGCTTGGTCCCAGATGATGGTGTTAGAAAGGGGTGGAAGGAACTCTAGCAAGTGGTGGCTAGTGAGAGAAGCAGGTCACCCTTGAAGGGATATGGGAACCCCAGCCTCCTGCTCTCTTGTTCATTCTGATCTCCACAAGGGGAGTAGACATGGCCTGTCACTACTCCCTACTGTGAAGTTCTGCTTTACCACAGATCCAACCTCACAGCTTCAAAAAGGCCTAAAACTTCTGAGACTGGGACATAGAATAAATCCTTCCTCCTCTTACGTTGTTTATGGCAGGTGCCTTGTCACAGCGATGAGAAGCTGACTAATAGGGTAGGGAGAAGGAAAGGGTGGACAGCTGTTTTTAACTCCGAAATCATATTCTTGTCTTTCTAAACATCTGGCATTTTGTGCATAAAACAAAAATACTAAAAGCAGTCAGTGTTTCATAGGTAATTGTACAGACTAAAGACACCGTGAAATGGTACCTTCTTCTGCCCTATAATGTCTTCCGTTACAGTGAATAAAGGAAGGAAGAAAGGAAGAGAAAGAAAGGAAAAAAAGAAAGAGATGTTCCAGTTCCCTATATTTTACTAGAAAGTTATAAATAGTATTTCATTTCCCTCTCTGATTCATGGAGATCTAAAAGGTACTTTTTGCCTAAATCCCGTACATGCTTGCAGGTCCTTTTTTATTTTTGTTTTCTTTTTTGTCTTTTTGAGACAGGATCTCTCTATGCAGTTCAGGCTGGCCTTAAGCTCACTTTGTAGCCTAGGTTGGTCTCGAACTCACAAAGATCCTCCTGCCTCAGCCTCCCAAGTGCTGGGATGACAGGTGTGTGTCACCATACCTGACCTTACAGGTCATTTTGAAACCGACTTATAATATTCAAAAATGTTTACTCAAATCAATTTCAAAGCCAAATATGGTGGGGCGGGGGGATGGCTCAGTGGAATAAGCGCTTTCCTGGCAAGTGCAAGGGCCTGAGTTCCACAAAAAAAAAAAAATAAAAAAATAAAAAAAAGCCAAATATGGTATGTCATGCCCATAATTCCAGTCACTGGGGAGACTGAGGCAAGATCCTCAAGTTAGAGGTCAGCCTAGACAATTTAGGAAGATCTCTGTCTCAAAGTAAATTTAACCAGGCTGGGGATGTAGCTCAATACTAAGAGAGCTTACCTACCCTGTGCTTAATCTCAGCACTGAGAAAAAGCAAGTCCAATAATTAAATGACTTTTTTTTCAGTTATAGTTTTGCTGTCTCCAAAGTGACTTCTATAAAAGGCAAACTCATTTACTGGTTAAATGATTTAAGTGACCTCGTAACTTTACCATTGTCTAGGTCACACACCCAGGTTCAAACTCTTCAAGAAGTTTCCTTGCTAAAGTATTTTATGACTCTATAAACTACCATTGATTATATCTTCTCTCAAAACATTAAAGGAGGGCTGGTGAGATAGATCAGTGGCTACGCATGTGCTTTGGCAAGCGCAGGGAGAGCGGCTCAATCCCTGATACTGCACGCTGTTCTGGCCCCAACCCTGGGTGAGCAGAGCAAGCAATGAGTCTGGGTGTGGTGGCACACACCTGTAATCTCAGCACTGGGGAGGCTGGAAACAGGAGGATCACTATAAGTCTAAGCTGTGTAGTGAGACCCTGTACAAAATTCATAAATTAAAAAAATAAAATTTAAGGGATAAACTCAAGTATCAGTGACAGCTAATCCCCATGACTATAAAGATCAATGATTTTTTTATAAATGTTCCTTAGAACTCTCATTTGATAAAAAGGAAATACCAAAATAAAAACAAAAATTTAAAAAGCATAAAGTAACACACACACGCATACACACACAAATTGAAAAGTAAGCAAAAGACCTGAATAGGAACTTCATAAGATATTGCCAACACATATTGCAAAGTAGCTAAATTCACATGGTAATGGAGAAATGTAAATGAAAACCATAATGATAATACTATATGCAAACCAAATGACTATATTCAGCAAAGTGACTAAAATTAAAATGGCTCATCATAGTATAGTAGAGCAATGGAAATCTGAGTCACACCTAATGAGACTATAAACGATTACACTGGAAAACTTGGGCTGTACATGATAAAGCTGAACATACTAACACCTAAGGATTCAGCTGCTGCATGTACTCCTACACAATGAGAAGTGTCAAAATGTATTGACCAAGAAATACATGTATGAATGTTCATGGCAGCAGCATTCTCCTGGAATGGGAAACAACTTCAATATCTTCCATCGGCAACTGTGGACTGTTATCTGACAATGAGGATGAGCAGGCCACTTCTGCATGCAGAATAGAGATGGCTCGCACAAACAAAATCAAGGGAAAGAAGCCAGACATTCAAATTCATAGTAACGGACAGTAGAACACTGGTTAGGAAGAGCTTTCCGTGGGCAGGTACAGGAAATGTTGGCCAAACAATGTTAACATTTAAGTTAGGGAGAATACCTAAGTGCCCCAGATTTATTGTACAACACGGTACTATTAACAACAATGTAGCACATATTTGAAAACTGGTAGAAAGTAGATTTTAAGTGAACTCATCACAAATAGATGTATCTCACATATCCATCAATATGTTAATGATTTAGAAATTTTACATAAATTTATACTCTTTTATTTGGGGCTGGGGAGATAGCTCAGCCATCTAAGTGGGCGTGGAGGTGCACACCTGTAATCCCCTTGCCGAGAAGGCTGAGACAGGAGGATCACTATGAGTCTGAGCTGCATAGCAAAACCCTGTACTAAATAAATAAATAATTTTTAAAATTAAAAATAAAAATACAAAATTGGAAACTCAGACATAAAAAAATACAAAAATATGAGTTCACTGACATAAATGCTCAGAATTAGAAAAACTGGCCTCTAATTTGAGAAGTCAGTACAGTGACCTATGAGAAGGAAGTGATCAGAAGGTACAAGGAAAGGCTTGGGCAGTCTAGTGTTGCTTTTTTCTTGATCTGTTTTGAGATTAAATAGGTGGGAAAAAGGGGAGTGGGGAGATAACTCAGTGGAATAAGTGCCTGCCTGGCAAGCACAGGGTCCTTAGTTCAATCCCTGATACTGCCAAAAAAAAATTAAATAGGTGGGTATTCTGTATGGAAGTTCATTGTACTACACCACAAAATGGTACCCCAACACTTGTTCTTGTAACATCAACAAAAACCACAGCAGATAGGGTTGAAGAACAGCAAGATCCTGAAGAAACTTAGAAGAGCTCTAGGAGTTACTTTCAAGAGTCTTTAAGACCAGTGCACAGGTTCTTTGTGAAATTTCATTTCAACTCACACAGAAAGTTATTCCATTTTTCACCTTTCCTGCAATATCACCACAGCCACTCTATAAACTTTTCTATCATAAGGAGCAAGCTTTTCGGCTCCCATATGGAAATGAGGGACACTCTCCATTGTGGAGGCACCAAATTTCATTTACTCTTAGCTTTCTCTCTTTTTCAGTTTTCTTCTGTCTCCATGCAGATTCCAGTGTTTTAGTGTGTGTGTTACAAGTATGTTTCCCGCTGGGCTGCAGGTTAAAAAGTAAACCTTTGCCAGGCAAGATAGTACTAGGAATATCAGGCTTGGCTCCGCATAAAGTGATTGTTCCTCCAGCCCTTCTGAAAAACTAGCCCTTCTCACTTCCCAGAAGCATGACAGGAACAGAATCCCAGGCCCTACTCTGGACCCAGTGAATCAGAATCTGCATCTTTTTTTTCTTTTTTTATTTTTTGCGGAACTGGCGATTGAACTCAGGCCCTTGCGCTTGCCAGGGAAGCGCTTATTCCACTGAGCCATATTCCCAGCCCCAGAATCTGCATCTTAACAGGAAACCCAGATGATTCATATGTACAGACAGGCTTAAGATGCCCTGAACTAGATCATACAGCTGGTTGTCTGACACACCCTGGGGCTAGAGCTGAAAGTTACAGTCTTACCCAAATAATGGGGCTTATGCTAAATAGAACTGTATAAGTGGCTTCACCTCAAACCTGAATGAGTCAAGATCCTACTCATTCTACTTTATATTCCAAACTCAAGTCATTTTTTCTGGCCCTTAGGCAAGTAGGGTCAAGAGAGGTAGGGGAAAGGAACACAGAACGACAGAGCTGGTCTCATTTTTTTGCAACTCTCAGGAAAAGCAGGGATGGTTATACTTGAAAGTTGACTTAGGAAGAACAGTGGGTGTGTACAGAGACTACTTTGTGGCAACGTGGGCCTTTGATAAGACATTTACCTTCTTTCTACCTCAGTCTTTCAACTTCATGAGGATAAGTAACAGTATTCATTTCTGAGAGTTGGTTGCGAGGAATAAAGAAATCAATAGTTGTAGTGCTAAGAATCATGAACTGTGTTAGCATATAACGTACACACAAATGTTAAATAATTAAAATATGTACTGACAAAAAAGACGTATAGTCATAGAGTAAGGAGGAATCACGGAAGAAAAACAGCTGTAAAGCTCAATGTATTTTTATTGATTCTTTATTCTACCACAGGTGTGCGTAGTTTTTATTCTTAAGGACTCAGGTGGTAGGAAGAAGGATCCTATTTTTGAAGGAGTTCATAGTTTAATAGGGTTGGGGGACAAGCATTATTGTAGGGAAGGTATCTGAATTTAGAAGTCCTTGTTTCATTTTCAAAATTCAACTATTACATTGATCAGTGTGTGGTTGGCGATATCAGAAAAGAATCTGAAAGTTTCATTTCTCATTTGCCAATAAATAACATTGGGAGGAATGTCCACATGACTAATTTAGAGTTCTTATATAAGTACCAACCAACATTCTACTTTCAAGGTAGAGGGGTTTTGTTGTTGTTGATATATATACATGGGGACTTAGTTCTAAAGGGACTTACTTTAGGAATGCCCCATTTTATACCCTTGGCTCTTTCTCAGTAACAAGATATCTTCCTCATTGCTATTGAATGATAAAGTAGATTAAATTCTTCAAGAATAATATGAACTTTTCAATGACTAGGTACAGCTTACAGCTGACTTTCACCTTAGACCACATGAGGCAACATATTCCTCAGCAGTCTAAAACCAAAAACATGTCATTGATACATATCCTTTCCCAGCAATGTTGGCTACCAGTAGTTACAGAAGAGTACTAAATTGAAGCACACATAATTGCCTGACTCAGAGGTCAGATAATTCCCTTTTCACAGGACACTTCTCCCTCCTCCTTCATAAAGGATAGTGAAGGGGCTTCCAGTGAGGCCTACAGCAGTAGGCTTCAACTCAAGCATCCTATCTTTGATCATCTGCAATTGATGCAATATCAGTTTAAATGCTCAGCTCCAGTGTTGTAACAATGAGAACAACCTGTTTTTCAAAGTCAGTGGAGAAACCTTAAAAACGCAGACCTGATAATTCTTGAAAGAGTCCAACAAGATTATGGAAGAGGGGCTCCCAGGGCAGATTCAACACCCTTTGGAAAGCAATGAATTCCAAGCCTTTGTGGCTTTATCAGTTTAAGCCTTTAAAACTGTTTTCATATATTGTGTCCCAGAAGAAAGTAAAATGGATTGTCAAGGTAAATGAAATTGTCGACACAATCTCTGATTTCCTCCCACTTCAAGTGATAAAGGAGACAGGGACAGGAAAGTTAACAAGCTACCAACTTACCTCGTGTAACCCTATGAGAACATGATTCTCTAACCCAGCAGTACAAAGTAATAGTGCATCACATAGCACCCGTAATACTCTTGGGCCAACCCCATGGGGGATTTTACTGGCCCCAAGTAGCCTCGGAGGAGGCTGTGTCTCCCAACCACACTACAACAAAAAGTACTCCACACTCCACTATGTAAGACTGCTACAGAGACTTCAAAACGACAGTAATTATAGAGCCAAGGGCAAGTAGCACAGGCTGTGGGCAGGGGACCCATGGCCCATGCCAAATGTTAGTTTCCAGCTCTTCCTCTGCAACTGCTCCCCATTAGACTAATTCAGTTGAACCTTCCCAGAGTTAATAGACTCATGGAAAGTAAACTAATGAAATTCCCAGATTTTCTGCGGCCAACATTGAAGCAAATATTTGCAACCTCACTCCCCAGAAGCTTTCACTGGGGGTGCTAATGAACCCCAGGGCCCCTTTATTTCTTCTAGCTATTTAAGAGATAAAGGTCAGTAAGGGAGGGCAGAGGTCTGCTCCACAAGAAGAACAGTACCAGCTCAACAGTTCACAGATGGCTTTGTGCTCCAAGGGAGGCTACTCCATAAAAGCAGACTACACACCCCACACTACAACAAAAAGTACTCCACACTCCACTATGTAAGACTGCTACAGACTTCAAAACGACAGTAATTATAGAGCCAATAAGCAAAAACTTAATTTTCTCTAGGACTGCTTAGGCAGGCACAGGGACCAGGCTTCCATCCCCAGAGTGCTGTGCTGCCCCCGGGATATGTTGAGATGGTGACTGATACTGGATGTGGTGGTGATTGAGAAGCTGAAAACTTCTAGAGAAACTTCTAGAGAAAAATTAATTTTTCTGTAGGACTTGGACTCATAATCCTTTTCCCTAGACCTCTCCCCATACGAACTGCACCCAAACAAATGAAAAAACCTCTTCTCCTTGTTTTTCCACATTTATTTTCCCCTTATTCCTCATGTATTTTGGCCAGGGCAGAAGGGAGAAAGTAAATAGTACTTATTTTTTGTATTTTAGTACAGGGTCTACAGAGTCTCACTATACACAGACAGATTCCCAGTGAATCTCCTGTTTTCAGCTTCTCAAGCACCATCACGTCCAGTCTCAGTCACCATCTCAACACATCCTGGGGGCAGCACAGCACTCTGGGGATCAAAGCCTGGTCTCTGTGCCTGCCTAAGCAGGTGCTTTTGTCTGCTGAGCTATCTGGGTGTCCCTATGCCAGGCATATTTCTATGAAGTCAGTCTTACTCTGATGTTACAGAAAACTGTAGTTAATTAACTTGACAATGTCATACAGCAATGGGTGGTGAGCCATGTTTCAAGTTCAACTCTCCTCCTTTGTAGAGCCATCATCTGAGTGGTGCACCAGCATCTACTTACTTGGGATGCACAGGAGGGCAGCCCCTAATCCCATGGAAGTACATTGGGACTGAGAGTCTCAGGCCCCATCCTACCCTACTGCATGGGACTCAACATTCGAACAAGATTCCCAGATCTCACTGTGCACAAGTCTGAGAAGCACCACTACACGACACTGTTAGAGAGAGAAGAAAATCTCTCCAGCCATGGGAACTGCTTCAGTTCCAGTGGTATTAAATCCCTTCTAGCCTCATGACTCTGGAGCCAAGCACAGTCTCATAACGCTGAGGGCTATGCACATCTTATTGGAACAGAATCAAGGTTTTAAAATGGGCAGTACAGCCATCATGACAGAGCTCTACAAAGAAATTAGTAAATGGCAATAACATGTGTGCCACAGTCAAAACTTAAAGGAGAACTCAGCATAAGCTGCCCGGTCAGCATGCCCTCTGGTGGTTCATAAAAAGGAAGCCTAAATATGGAATTCATTTCCAAAGGGAAATCCAGAAACAGACAAATGTGAAGATCACAAGGCACCAGCCACCATTCCACTGACACAGGCATAAAACAGAACAAAACTTTTTAAATTCAGAGAAAAGATTTTTTAGATGAGAGAGCAACAGGAGAATCCTGGAGCAAAGACAAACAAGGAGAAAGGAATAGTTCAGATATGTTTTCTGAGCAGAAACTGGCAGTTTATTGGTAAAGTTCTCTTGCAATTTTTTGTTACTTTAATTTGGCCTCAGACACTATGAAAGTCTTCCTGTGTTTCTGTTTTTGTTTTGGTTGTATTTTTTTTTTTTGTATGGAGCTATAACTCATGTACCATGAAATGTACCCATTTAAAGTGCATAACTCAGTACTTTTTAGTGTATTTACAAAGTTGTGCAATCTTGACCATGTAATTCCAGAACATTTCTGTCATCCTAAAAGGAAACATCATACCCATAAATACTCGCTCCCCTGTTCTCTCTCTTCTCAACTTCTGGCAATCTCTAATTACTACAGATATTAATAGTGTGGATATTTCATAAAAAATAATGTATTATATGGTCTTTTATATCTGACTTCTTTCGTGCAGCATGTTTTCAAGGTTCATTCATGTTAAAGCATGAATCAAAACTTCATTCCTTCTAACTAAACGATTCCATATAACTAAACGATTTCCACATCTTGTTTATTCCTTAGTTGGTGGACAACTGGATTGCTCCTATCCTTTAGCTACTAAGACTAACGCTACTATGAATATTAACTTATAAGTGTTAACATGAACATGTTTTCAATTCTCTATATAATATGCCTAGGAGCAGAATTGGCCTTTAGGTAGTCAATGTTGAACATTTTGAGGAATTTCCAAACTGTTTTCCAGAGTGGCTGCACATTTCACAATCCCATCAGCAACATAGCACAATAAGACTCCAATTTCTCCTATGTCTTTTTGATCACAGCCATCCTGTAGATAGGAAATGGTATCTCGTTGTGATTTTGATTTGCATTTTTCTGGTGACTAACCATGTTAAGCACATTTTCATATGCTTCTCCAAGGAAATATCTATGCAAATCCTTTGCCTACTTTTAAGCTGGGTTATTCGCCTTTTTATTGTTGAGTTGTAACAGTTCTTTCTTGCTATTTTTTGAAACTTCAGGCAAGCACCCTCTTCCTGAGAAGCTTTTCCCCTATTAGCCAATAATCTTCAGCTGAGCTTACACTGTAATGTACCTCTGTGTGTCTGAAGCCATTCACTTCAATTGTCTCATGGGCCAGGAACATTTCTTCTCTCCCTTTCTGAATGACACTCTCCTTGCTGCCATCTACCTGCTAGCATTTCCACTCACTTAGCCACAATTCGCTTTCCATTATTCACTAAAAATCACCTGCTTTATTAGTAAATTTACAGCATCAAGACAGAGCAACCCACCCCCAGCATCCCTAAGTCTAGCATTTGCTAGGCACTGCCCCCTGTTCTGTATGTTCTGAAAATTATTTATACCCAGGCACAACTACAAGTGTTCACACTGCTGCTCCATTATATCACCAAACTAAAATGCTCTGTCTCTAGGAAAACATGACCTCACCACTTATGTTATCACTGTTTGGCAACTTCATGCAGAATTTCTTAGCAAACATTGCTTTGAGTGTTTCTCATTAAAATAAAAAAAATCACTTGTAGAGTTCACTAATTATTTAATATCCATAAAATGTTCCTTTATTTACTTTTCATGTACTAGGTTAAAATGCTTTATCCTTAACTACCATTAAACAGTATACTAGAATTGTTAGAATGTGCTAATTCAATAATAATGTCCTAAAATATACAAATAAAAGCTTAAAGTGTCCTATGTTCTGGGAAACAAGGATTAATCTGAATAAATTTAAGCAGCGTTTTGTTATATGTGGTACTTCTCCAAGTCTTTGATATAATGATAGGCATGTTGAAAATCTCTGTAAGAGGGAAAAATAATGGGTGATGTTTCCCACACTGATTTGCCCTTTACAAGAACATACCTATTAACACCCACCCCAACAGCATTCTTCCAACATACTCTGGGAAATGCTGAGCTAATTCAATTGCTGCTCAATTCTATCAGCTGGACAGTGCTGGGTAGAAACCATGTTTTGAACTGGGTTGAGGAAATAAATTTGCTTTGTTTTAAGACAACATCAATTTGGTAGATGCTCTTAACAGGATAGGGGGAAAAACTGTATATTAAATGTGTTCATAATGTTTAAGATCCATCTGGGTTTCTGGGTTTCTGAAATTGGAAAATGCTGAAAGGGGGGTGGAGGGAGGGAAGGGGAGGGTAGAGGAAAGGAGAGGAGGAGAGAAACACGATTTTTAGATTTGAGCTACTGCACTATTATCTAGGATTTTTGTTTGAAAGCACCCTTTAGGAAAGTTGGAGTCTGGTTCCAGGAATGGGTCTTGACTCTCTAACCCAGGAGTGAGAGTCCTGATATCCAAAGAGAAATTATATATCCAAATGTAATGATTGTCTCACAGCAGATTAAAGGGAGCAAAAGATATCAGAGGGTCATTGCTAAGAAAACCAAACAATAGTGATAAGGAAAACAGTTTTTCTCACACTAGAAAAATCCCCACAGCAAAAAGTAGGGAACACCCAAAATATACACATCAAGTTATGGGAAGGAATTTTAAACAGAAATGTTCCCTACTTATGATAAGTGGGAGAAGCATTTAAACAAGCTTCTAAATCCAAAGAATTACAACCCAAAGACTCTTCCTTACCAAGCACTGATTACTGCAGGAAGGCAGGTTTAGCCCTTCAGTTTTATCTACTAAAACACTAAGTGGCACACTTGAGTTTTTGAATAGATTTCTGATTTACTGATAGTTTTCTCTAGTGCTAATCACTTTAACACTAAAACAAAGCACAAATGGAAAGCTGAGATAAAGCACGACAGTCTGCTAAGATTCCATTTGGCATAGCAACACAAGAACCAAAGAGCTGACTGACCTTTTCAGATGCCTCCTGTGTTTGGGTGCTACCTGACATAAATTTTATTCCTTCCTTTGGATGTTATCTCAGGCTCCTTCCCAATTCAAGCAGGCTCCTGAAGTCTCTAACGCAAAGAAGTTAAAGTTCAAGGCCACAATCTAGGTCACAGCAAATCATGGTAAATTCACAGCATGGTCAGGAAGACAAGAAGTTAAGATTGGGTTGGATCCAAATAATGCTTAATTGTAATGTAATTCACTCATGGTTCTCCTGGATTTTACCCAGCTGCCCCTGAAAGCAGACTTTCCACCTCTTGGAAGGTAGGACAGTGTCTCAGCCACTGCTAATGCCACCATTCTCCAAAAGGAATGGAAAACTACTAGGAGACAACTTGTTATGTTGGGGTCCTTCACACGCCTCATCCCTTGGAAAGGTGTCCACTCAGAGAAAACACCACTGAAATTACTTCTCAAATTTGCTCTTAAGTGATTTTAACTGTCCTACACCTTTATGATTCAAGCTCTTAGGTCCATGTGCAACCTCCTTTGCACAAGTATTCAAGAAGCTCAAGAAAGGAAAGTTTAGTTTTTGGATCTAGATAGGTGCAAGATAGATAGAATGAAAAGAAGAATCTTTTTGTAAAATTCACTTATTAAAAGAGCAATCAGAATATTCAAAACTGGAAAACATGTACTGTAAAATATAATGCTTACAGCAACTTCCCACGACACTTGTCAGAAATTCTGTCTCTATATAGTAAGTACTAACACTGGCATTTCAGAATAAACCTCACTTTTTCCCTCTCATCATAGAGATTAGTAATTAGATAGGCCTGATCTCTGGATTAGCAGCTTTAGAATCATCTGAAACTGGTTAGAAATGTTAATTGTTGGTCCTACTTTCTAAACTGAGACAATCATAGTCCCGGGGAGGAGAGCCCAACAGTCTGTGGCTTAACAAGTTCTCCAGGAGATTTGAGGCTGAAGTTCAGAATTACTGCCAAGAATCTAGGAAGATGCACACCTGGGGTGACTTAGGAGCCTGATACAACTCGTATTGATGGTGACAGACAATTTCTCCTATCTTTGCCTCTGACTGGCATTGACTTTTCCTCTCAAAGACTAATTTCAGCAGTGAGAGCATTGAGTCCTTAGTTGAAGGACACCATGACACGTCCACTCAGAGCTCCACCCCCGGGCTGGCTAGCTTCTTCATCAATCTTGTATCTCAAGCCAAGGTTTTGCTGACTGCTGACGTGACAGTGCTGGAGCCCAGGACTGCTGATGTTGATAAGGCAATGGAGGTGGTCTTCTAATCTGTACCACACTGGCTCCCTCAGAGAGATATGAGAACTGAAATTCCAGTTCTTCATCAAGTCAAAAGGGCGATGGTTCAGTGGAAAACAGGGAGGACAGGGCAGTAAACAGCTACTTTCAAAGAGCTTAAGGCCGTAAATTTCTCAGTACTCATCCAGGAGAAGACTCAGATGTTTTGTTATAATTAAGAATCAGT
>NDGM011086882.1:0-12612 GCA_002564305.1 Octomys mimax | reverse complement strand
GAGGAAGAAAGGGGAGAAGGAGGGAGGAAGGGAGGGAGGGAGGAGGAAAGAGGTACAAATAAAAAGACATGGGTGAAACTCTTAGGCCTCTGAACCCTAGGCTCAGGAGAGAGCACACACCTGTGGCATTGACAGCTATTTCAGAGAAGCACAGGGCTATCTTTCTTCTTCCTAGCCAAATACACAGAGCAAACCCAAGGAGATGAAGGTGTTTCCCAAAGCCTACAAGTAGTTGCAGCAAAGCTGAACAACAATCTCTCTCTCTCTCTCTCTCTCTCTCTGGCTGTCTCCCCCCCCCCCAAGAATTTTTCATTGTACTTGACCATTCTATTTTTTCTTCATTCCTCTTTGTAGGTATTTGTTTGAAATCTGTGCTACTGTATTTATTTGCCTTAAAAGACAACAGATATTCGGGATACAATTTCTTACATCCCTTGCACAAATTTCTCAACAAAGCATTGCATTAGTTGGAGAAAAAAATCCACTTTTTATAAAGATCTTTAACAGATCACCCCAAGTGACTTGGCCTCTCGCAGCCCAGGTTTCTCCAGTGGGGATCTGATGTAATATCCACACTCCATTCAGTTGTGGCCGACCATCAGTCCAGAAGGTACAAGATGCTGCCACCACGTAACATGCCAGTGGGGTGGTGAGCTTGTCCTCCCCGCTGAAGTTGGAGCAGATGCTGCTCATGGACTCTAAGGGCTTAGGACCACAGCTGGTGCCAGGAAAGAGGTCGCACAACTATGGTTTCCAGCCCTACGATATAAGACAGAGGAGGGCAACATGCCCAGGCACAGTCCCTTGCTGGGGATGGGACTGTGGGATTGCAGAAGAGAAGCAGAGCGAGGGATTTCCGACAGAGAAAGAGGAGGGCTTGCTCTAAAGGCAAGTGCAGAAGCCCAGAAGGGAGGTCAGGATGCAGGTACATGTCACCACAGTAAGAGGACAGAAGGGAAAGGTAGGGTGCAAGTGCAGGCCAACAGGGGCATTAGGGACACAACGTAAGAGAGGAGAATAATTGAGGAAGTACGGTGTGAATGCTGAACATCATGAGAGGCTCTTAGCTAGGCTACTGATCGTGAGTTTGGAGAGAGACCTGTTAGGATGACTATGTGGCTGTCTCTCAGTCACAGTGAGCACAGGACAGTGTTGGAGTCACCAGGTGTGCACTTGAGCCAGGTAGTCCCGGACAGGCGACTGAGGATGTGTGCATGAGTGTGACTGTGACCGTGATGACACTGCCTGGTCACAGAGTGCGGGCTGAAGAGGGAGCCAAGCAAGGGCATAAAGGAGGTGGGAAGCAGACCCCAGTGATGGGCCCAATGAATTGTGGGCCAGGAAAGGGACATGGCTCATTAAACCTGAAATAGTAGAGGAAATGAACTGCAAACATAGGAGGCAGTTGTTGGAGAGCAGGGTTTGAGGCTGATATTGAGAGAGAATAAGCCATTTGGTCATTGAAGTCTTGAGTTAGCACTGTGGGAATGAGGGAGGGAGGAGGAGAGGGAGGGAAAGGAAGAGTCAGATTGTAAGAAAGAAGGGAGGGGAAAGAGGAAGGAAGGGAGGAAGGGAGGGAGAGAGGGAAGGGGGAGGACAGGAAAGAAGGAAGGGAAGGAAGCTGGTTAAATAAGGAAAGAATATGGCAGAAAAAATGGCCATTTTTTGAACATCTATTTGTATGTTTAAATTAAAAAATTACAAGTTAGTTTTACCAGAATTCATTTCTAAATATTCCTAAATGTCCCCACCTTCATGGGACGCTGCAGCAGCTCAGCTTCCTGAGCGAATGACTGCCCTGGCCACCATGGAACCTCTGGCACAGGACACCGAACACAAGGCAAGTCGTCACATTCTATAGGGTCTGGAAAGTATCAGAAGCCAAGATTGATGCTCCTGTCTGCGTGCAGTGTTATCAGGCACCTCATAGCTCGGCTACCACCTCCTAATCGCTGGCCTGCAGGGACACTTGGAAATATCTGTGTAAGCTAATCTTATCGAAAGCTAATCAGACCCAAACCATTTCTTAAAGGCTGAAAGCTCACAGCTGTCTCACTAACATTGAAACTCAAGTTCTCTCTTCTCTGTGGCAATCTTGAGGTCTTTTCTGAGTCCTTAATTCTTGTGTCTACAGAGCCAGCATAATCTGTTCTATCTCTTGGTTCTAAACTTTAGCCATAAAATAATATGTTCTCCAGTCAGAATTCCAAAACACATATTTTTCTTCATTTCGAATTATTTGACCTTTTAGTGAGAAAGACACAGGCGTGCTGGTCTCAATTAGCAAGTCTGGGAAGAAAAGGGCTTTCTTGCAAACATCATCAGAGTCTGCACGTCCTAACGTTCCACATGCAAAAGGAGCCAGTGAGAGGACACGAAGATAACACAACAAGGAAATAAATATAAATAAGGCAGCCCCAGCTCCTGTGTGCAGAGCTGAGCGCTTCAGGGTTTCTCATCTGTGAGTGAGCAGGGGCGGAAGAAATCCCATTATCCACAGAGATAAGGACAGCATTCCGTATTTCATCATTTGTAGCCCCTCAACCGATGGTGTGTACTGAATTGTTTGATCAATTTCATATTTTTTCATACGGGCTGGTAAAGAAAAAAAGCAATTCAGGAAGCTTTTGCTTTTGTGATAAAAGAAAAATACTAATTTTAAATTCTAAGAACTAGACCCTTCCATTGGGTAGCGTCTTTTGAGAACCAGTGTCCTCGTTCCCAGAGGGCCAAGTACATCTGCATAACCAGGTTGGTGTACGAGACGTGGCTTTTTAAGTGGATCAGTGTCACATAAATAGATGGTGCTGTGAAATAAAATACCGAGAAAAACAATGCTGTTTTATTTAAAGTTATTACACCACATTTAACATGCAGTTTGTCAAACAGCTCACAGGAAACATTTTATTCCTCTGAGCGGATCTTAAAGCAAATTGAGGCTCTACGGGATATAAAATTGCTATAATAAAAGAACCTCTGCTAGCTTGCAACAGCAAACAAGTTGTAAATCATTCTAACATATTTTTTTTTCTGTACTGCACACAAGTCCAGTGTACTTCTCCTTGATTCTAAGGTCATGTTCAAAAGACATGACAAGTGGGTCCAGCGCTGCTGATGGAATGGGAGCAGCAGATGCAGACACTGCTCCCGAGGCCGCGCAGAGCTCAGCCCTTTCTGCGTCTCGCAGAGCCGACCCTCGTTTCAGTTCTACTCCGTGACCTCTGGTTGCTGTGTGCTTGGCACTAGTTTCCCCAAATTTAGATTGGGTTCACTTAAAAAGGATGACTATCCAGTAGATTTCCATGACCGCAAGGTAGGGAGTGTCCTAACACAACTGTGTGGGACAGCAGCAAAGACAGCATGTGGCCCCCAGGGTGGGGAGGAGGCTGGGGGCTGGTGGTGGTCCTAGTCTTCAGGGGAGAGGCTCGGCCTTTCTGCCTCCTGCCCTGATGGTTTCAGGAAACCGCAATCCTAGAAAGGACATTTTTTTTTTTTTCTTCCGGAACCAGGGATTAAACTCAGGCCCTTGCACTTGCCAGGCAAGCACTTATTCTACTGAGCTATCTCCCCAGCCCCAAGGACATCTTTGCTTCTGCTGGAAATATCAATCTCCAGAATCAGAATGAAACCAACAATCAGAGAAGGGCTGTTCCTTGTTCTGCTCAGATAATTAAATAACACCGTTCTTGCCTTTCCCTGGAGACTATTGCTTAAGATTCTAAACAATTTATTGTTTAGAATTCTAAAAAAATTTTAAGCACACTACTTTATAAGTAAATGAATAGAAACATGATTTTTTTAAAAAAATTATTGTCTTTATAGAATTTTATCCCTATTGGACAATCTTAAGGAACATTGAAGTTCTTTGAAATATAGTTTTAAATATTTTATTTCATTTTGATCGATATGCATTGACTGCACATGCTAATGGGACTTGGTGTGATAACACACTCCTACAGTCGCACTGATCCATCCGGCCTCCCTTTATGGGCCTGCTCCCCCAACCCTTACTAATCCTTCATAATTTCTATTTCACATTCAAGGCAGTAGCTTTTGGTGTCCGTGGATGAGAAGGAACCCACTGCATGTGTCTTCAGCAGTCTCACTTATTTCACTAAGTATAGTGTCCTCCAGTTCAAGCCATTTTTCTGCAAATAACAGAATTTTATTCTTTATGACCGAATAATATTTTATGGTGCACGTATTCCACATTTTCTTTCCTTATTCATCCCCTGATGGGCACCTAAGCTGATTCCACACGTTAGCTATTTTGAGAAGTGCTGCAGCCAATGTAGGTATGCAGATATCTTCACATGCTGTGTTAGAGGCACATGTAAGCATAGACACATGTTTATACAAAGGGTTTACTAAGGAGGCTTTCAGGGGCCACTTGTGGAATCAGGGGTGGAGGAATGCAGAATGCCTGTCTGCATTCTGGAAGGCCAAAGCATCCAAGTGAAGGCCCAGAGCCCGCTGCAGAGTTTGATATGGGTCTGTGTGGGAATGTGAAGGATCTGTGTTGGTGGGCGAAGAGGGCCCTGGACACAAATGTCCACAGGCAGTGGCGAAGGCTGGAGCTCCTCCAAAGAACAGCAAGCAAGCCCTTCCTTCTTCCTGCCCTTTGTGTTCTACCTGGGCTAGGAGCCAATTGGCACCACCAGGTCTACCAGGCCTGGGGTAGGTCTCTCCTCTTCGGTTTGGGGCCTACATGTCAGTCATCCACAGATGCACCCACAGCTTTCCTAATCTTCTCAGTGGTTCATACTCAAGTCAAGCTGACAGCTAACAATCACATATGCTAGCTTCTTTTCTTTGGGTGCATACCTAGGAGTGAGATTGTCTTACAGCAAATCTGTATTTAGTTTTTTTAAGGAACCATCATACCATTTTCATAATGGATGTACTCATTTACATTCCCATCAACAGTGAATGAGGATTCTTTTTCTCTCTACATACTCACCAGCATTTGTTATTTTGGGTGTTTTTTTTTATAATAGCCATTTGACTGGGATGAGATAATGTTTTATTTTAGTTTTGATTTGCATTTCCATGATGGCTCATGATCATTGAGAAATTTTTCATGGAATTTTTGGTGACTTAACTTTCATCTTTCAGTAACTGTCCTGATTGCCCATTTTAAATGAATTACGTGAGCTTGGTTTTCAGCTATTCAAGTTCCTTATGTAGTCTGGATGGTTAAACTTGTCGGCCGAATAGTTGGCAATATTTCTCCCCATTCTTTAGGTTTTCTGTGTTGACTGTTTCCTTCGCTGTGCAGAAATGTTTTTATGAGTGTCTGAGGTTGCATTGTCATGGATGTCCCAGTGTCCTGAATCAACTCAAAATATTTACCTTTTGTGGTCATTTTGACTTTGGGGAACAGCCAAAAGTCACGCAGTGCCAGATCCAGTGAAGAAGGTGGATGAGGATACACTGTAATGTTGTTATAAACCTGCCTTTGCATTGCATGGCTTCCGGTGACAGCTTTTAGTGTATTTTTTTACTATACCTTACAAAGATATTCAAAAGAGAAGACTTCCAGAAATGCTTTAGAAAGTGGAAAGAACAATGGGATAAGCGTGATCAAAGTGAAGAGGAATATTCTGAGGTGAATGAATGGCAATATATCTTTTACTGTCATAAGTTCTTTAAAATTTAAACATTCACTGTATATTTTCACTTGTATGCATATTTTTAACTGTATTCTTCCAAACTATGAACATGGGAGGGGTGTGTGTGTGTGTGTGTGTGTGTGTGTGTTTAATTTCATCAATACTTTGTAATTTTCACTGTAGAAGCCATTCACTTTCTTGGTTAAATTTATTTCAGCATATTTTTGTAGCTATTGTGAATGGGCTTGTTTTCATAATTGCTTCCTCAGCAAATTTGTTATAGATGCATGAAAATGCTTCTGATTTTCATATTAATTTTGAGGTCTGAAAAATGTGTTAAATTTTTTTATCATCTCTAATAGTCTTTTAATGTAAACTTTAGCTTTTTCTACATAGCAAATCATGTCATCTACAAACAAGGATACATTGACATCCTCTCTTCCTAGTTGTATAACTCTAATTTTTTTCTCTTGTCTAATTGCTGAGGCAGTTTTCTGGTACTGCACTGAGCATGAGCAGTGAGCGTAGGTAGCCTTGTCTTGTTCCAGACCTTAGAGGAAATACATTCGCCTTCTCTCCACTCAGTATGATGTTACCTGTCACGTGCACAGCCTTTATAAAATTCATATAATTGCCGGCCCCACTCCTGGAGTGTGCTGAGCTGGCCATTGAGACTGGGCACAGTGGTGCATGCCTGTAACCGTAGCGCTTGGGAGGCTGAAAACAGAAGGGTCACTCTGAGTCTGATCTACGTAGTGAGCCCCTGTTAGACCCTGTAGACTCTGTCCAAATACAGAAAAAAAATTCATACAATTGTTATTTCTTCTCAGAATTAAATCTGATTAGAGGTACCTAATATGAGGACGTCCTCCCGCAGCACGTGGCTGGTTCAGAGGACCCGAATGTTCTTTTCATCTCATGGCCTGGAATTCTGTCCCAGGGGATTAGTGTCAGGGGGAGGGGAAGCTAGTAGACAGCCCATACCATAGCTCCTGTCCCCGTCCTTGACATCAGAAATGGGCCTATGGGTAGCTGCTGTCTGTCACTCATTGGCCCCTCTTAATCTCGGAGGCTGTGGAGGAGATTACAGCTTTCTTCTTTGTGGTTTCTTGGGACTTGAATACTGTCTTGGTTGCTTTTCTCTTGGTGCTGAGACAAAATACCTGACACTCAGAGTTAAAAAAGAAAAAGTTGCTTTAGCTCATAGTTTGTGGAGGTTTCAGTCCACAATCAACGGGCTCCGAGGTGGAGTGGCGTATGACAGAGGACAACAGTGCATAGTGGTGGAAGACAGCAAAAACAAAAAAGGAGAGGGGCAGAAACAAGCCTCTTTCCCTCCCTTAGACTGTATGCAGGCTTCCCACCTGTGCAAATATACCAGAACAACAAACTGTAAAAATAATAAGTATACCATAACAGCAACAACAAGAACAAAATGAACAAAAGCAGCTCCCTCATTCCAAATGAACCTATGGCAGGTGCCTTCCTAGCTCAGAGTACTAGGCCAGAGGACAGGATTTGTGAAGGGACTGACAGCACGTATACCATAACAAGTGTACCATATGGATGTAGCACTCACCCCCATAATCCCAGCATTAGACTGTGAGTCAATCACAAACTCTAGAAGCCTGCCCCCTTACCTGAGGGTTTGGGGGACATTCAGACATGAACTGTAACAAACATCTTGTTATCTGTTGCCTGTAGGCATGAGGTTTACATCTGTTCTGCTCACATTGGTTTGAGCCCTCCAAGGCCCCTCGATGGATCCTATCCTCTGGCCCGGGGTTCTGATCTGGGAAGGCACCTGATATAGGTTCATTTGGAATGGGGAAGATAGTTTTGATTGTTTTGTTGTTGGGTCTTCCATTTGTGTGATCATTTCCTTTGGTTTTCAGCTTTCTCGAAAACATCAGCCTCATCTTCAGCTTGTCCAATTGTAAAGAAGGTGCATCTATATAGCCAGCCATAAGTGGCTGGAAGTAGCGGTCATCCTGTGGTTTGTTGAGGAGGCTACATTAAAAGCCCCGCCACTCACTGCACAGTACTTGTCAGAACTAGTAGGAGAGAACTTATTTCAGAATTTATTTCGCAAGCATGCCATAAACTGGGTGGCTCAACCACCAATACTGTGTTCTGCTCAGGAGGATAGGAAGTCCAAGGTCCAGTACAGATTTGGTGTCTTGTGAAAACCTATTTCCAGTTTTCAGATTGTATCTCCTTGCTGTATCTTTCCATAGAAGGATAGAAAGTAAGCAAACTACCTTGTGTTTCTTTCTGTAAAACACTAATCCCATTCTCTAGGACTCCACCTTCATGACCAAATCATCTCCCCCAAACCCTGTCTCCAGCACCAGCTTGGAGAAGGCACCAAGGTTCAACACATGAATTTGAGGGGAAGCATTCACTCAACAATAAAAATCCCCTGTCTGAAGGGCTTCCTGGAAGGCTGAAAGTTCTCCCAGTATGCAGGAGTTTCTAATGTCTGCCCCTAGTGACACCAGACACCTGGAGAACCACATCCCTAAGCTGGACAGTTGAGCACCCCAGAAAGGCATTTGTTCATTGAACTTTGACCAGTCATGCCGCATGGGAAATATGTAAATCAGCCAATAAACCTTGGATTTGTCCAAGCCATGTAACCATTTGAATGCATCTATTAAGGGTTCTGTTACTGTATCACAGTGTCCTCTTTACCAGAATTTTGGAGACAGCATCTCTTTGGTGTCTTTTGTAGAAATAACAGTGATCCTTCCGAGAAATTACTTTGTCTGCATCTGAAGGACCCAAGAAAGCATCTAAGTTTGCCTTCTACACCACTGCTGGAGAGTCCACGCTAAATCTGTGATACAGGCTATCACAGAATGCAGCATGACCTTCATGTCATTTCTGTCCTCGTTGTACTCTTCTTATCCCTGGTTCTCGCACACATTTTCTTGTTTGCTTTCGCAATGTGGATACCTTCTCAGATAGACTTCATTCTTTCCTGGATGCCTCCGCTGAGACAGAAGGCCCTGACCATTGGAGTGCATAGGGAATAATGCAGGTCTTTTGCAAAGAAGAGTAGATAGAGCTCAGCTGGCCAGGAGAGGACTGGCCACAGCACGAGTGCTCACTGGGACTTGCCAGACACATTCAGTTCAGAAGAGAAGTTTCCAGACCTTTAATTAGTCATTTGCATCTCTCAGATCTGAAAGACTGGAGATTCTCTGAAAAGTCATAACAAACATGATTAATTGAATGTTTTCTTTCTTTCTGCTGTGTTGGAGCAAGTGAACACAGCCACATGGAAGACGCCAAGATCCAGTCTCAGTGGAAACACCATGCACAGACAGCCTGGTCAGCTGCATCGCAGCCAACACTGCTGGAGGCTCCACGGCACCCTGGACCTTGACCTTCAGTGTGCCCTTCTAAGATATTTTGCTCTGCTCCATGCTTGGAATATGGGTCTTGACTTGCACTCATCAGCAAAGTCAGTGCATCGGCATTCTTGTGTTTTTTCACTGTGTGACCCTGAGTGTGAGCCTCGTTCGTGAGCACAGATTATCGGAGCCGCCCCAGCTAAGCCATAGGCAGTCATGAGATCTCCGCCAACCAGGAGCGCCTTTCATGGCGAACTTTCTCAGCTGCACTTCACCAGCGTAGAGAGGCCCATTGCTTCTGCACACTGCTGTGCTAGCTCCACATGTCACAGAGAGGGCTGAAGAGCAAGTCTCCACTGCACACAGACCTGGAGACAGGCGTGCACATGTGCATGGGCACACACACACACACACACACCATGCATGCATGCATACACACACTTTCACACATACAACCCTCTTGGTTTGATTAGGAAAAAGAAAAAAGTCCCTGGCTTTCAGTCCAATGTGATAAATGTGAGAGTGGGATGGAAGAATGGAGAGTGGGAAAACTAAGAACAAACTTCAGACCTTTCTTTAGGAATGTCATTGTATTGATCTCAAGTGAAAACCCCCATCATGCTTCTTCCTTTTGTCACACGTTTCTGGAAACTACCTTATTTCCACCATTGGATGTTTTTTTGTAAATGAGATTGTTAGCTTGCAGCAAACTCATATCATTGGTGTGTCCCTGTGGGCGGAGGATCCACCAGAGTCTGAGGGCAAGGCTTTGGCTCCAGAAGTCCTAACAGTCCACTTGTCCCAAAAAGCTAGTCAAAGGGATGAGCAGTGATGAAAGGCGGAAAAAGAGCTTTCATCTGTAGGGCCACCCTGGAGGAAGGATAAATGTAAATAGTCACAAGGTCTTTTCTTGAGAGGCTGACAGGAACTTTAGGGCTTTATAGAAAAGGAGAGCCAAGGTAAAGCTTGAAAGTCTGCATAGCTGAGGGGTTTGCATAGCTGGCAGCCTAAGTAATCTTAGTCAGCTCTGTGGTCTGGTTGGTGTTATCTCACAGCTGGTTCTGCCAGGGGCTGGGAAAGCTACTATTGCTTGACGGAGTGGTCTGATCCCATGGTGAGATAACAAAGAGCAGCGCTAGACACTTACGTGGGATGGGGGAGATGTTCTGTGACGTTTTCCCAGGCTTTAAGTAGTGTGGTCTCTTGTCATAAAGATCTCTGTCAACCAGACCTGCCCTTCTTGAAACCCAAGGTGACTGCAAAAGAGGGTGTATAAGAAGGAACATGAAGTTGAAGCCGTAAGTTGAGTGAGGGAGGGACAAGGAAGGAGCCCAGGCAGCTCAGACAGTTCCCTGAGTGCCCAGGCTTCTCAGTCCTGGCGCAGTGGCAGCTGCTTGCTTTGGTGGCCCTGTGGTCTGTGGTCCACGTGGCTCCTGTTCACAGCCCAGCCCTGCATTCTGTGCACCTCTCCCAGAGAAAAGCAGGGTTTTGCATTCCAGATGAGCTGAGAGAGCTCTGAAATGTTTAAGAACGAGTGCTTTCAGCTCAGACCTCATCAGCGAAGTCTTAGAGAAAAATGGGATGCTAAGGTCCAGGATTAGACTGATACTGTCTCACTTCTAATGTCGTGGCATCTGCCTGCCTCCCTTTCCTGATCTCCCCTTTCACTGCCTTGTCCTAACAGTACAGTGCGTACACAGTAGTTCACATCTCTGGTGCACTAATCTTGCTCAGGTCGTCTGATGCAGCCTTTCCTCCTCTGCCCCCACGTCGGATCCGTCGTGGATTTTCTCAGTAGCGTACCTAAGCCCGGTGTCTACAGCAGGCTAAGTCAGAATCCCTCCTTGACTCCATTCCATTTCCGTAGTCTTTCATTCGCTCATGGAGCCAGCAGGTGTGACCACTGTGAACAGTGACATGGGATCCCAGAAAAAGCCTGTGGTGAACACGGGCAGGAGTGGGCGTGCCGACAGATGCTGGCTTCTGACTGTCCCTCAACGTGTGCACACACTGCACTGATGGAGCTATGGACTATTAAAAACAAATATTAGTAAAGACCACCGACATCTGTCACTGATGGTTCCTCATCATTTTCCATGTGCTATTTTATTTCATTCTCACAAAGACCCATTTTGCAGGTGAGGAAACAAGCATGGGCTAGGTAAATACTTTGAACAAAGCGGGCAGCCAGAACATACCGCCTTTTCTCAAACTCTGTGTGCTAACTACTGCCTCCCCCGAAATAATAGTCTTCCATGTTGGCATTCAGATAATACCATATTTCCATAAAAATTTTAAACTAAATTAAACATATTTAATTAGTTATTTTCAACAAATAATTCCATGATGGAGGCTTCTTTCAAAATGAAATGTCTTGAGCAGTCCTGCATCCACTTTCCATCCTGCTACTTGCTGTCATCTCTTGTATTTTCTGGCCTTTGATTATTTTGTTGAGCTCTTCTCATCCTGACACCTACCTTTTATTTCTACTACCCCAAGCTACTACCCTTAGGAACTCTGATTTATCCATCTCTTTAAATTCCTCTTTGTTCTTGTTTCTCCTTGTGTTAAATAGCATGCTTAGAGCTTAGCCATCCCAAACAATATGCATGCACTTTACCTCTAGCAGCGAAGGCTGCCCAGAGCCTGCCGACCATCCTGGCTTTCAAGGTGTACTCACAGCTGTTGCAACTGTGGCTTCTGTCTCCCTGGCAGCAGCTCCCGACCTTCTCATCCCCACTTGCAGGGAAGTCATCTCCTGAGTGAGCACCCAGCTGCTAAATGGTCCTTCTTACGATGCACTCTGCCTCCAGACTTCCTGCTGCGAGTCGTGAGATGCCCTCTGGAACTTCAGAACACATCTGCTCAGGGGTTCCTGAGAACTCTGCAGATGGTCACGTGGTGATCACCATTGCCTCTACAGTCGATCTTCTGGAAAGTCTCAACTTTTCCAGTCAGTCTTCAGAAATATAACATTGAGTTTCCAAAACCCTGTAGATTTCTTAATGTGTAATTAATAGTCATTATAATCACATTCAAATGAGTAATCCATTCGCTAGTGGAGAAAAGATTTAGAAAGTGTAGGCCAGATCATCTGGCTTTATTTGGTAGCAGTAGTGATGCTTTGTGGATAGTGTCCAAGGGAAGAGTCCTAGCTGTACCCTGACAAAACCACCATTGGTTTGATGTTCTCTGTATTCTACATGGTTCTTCTGTCTCATACTTTGGGTTCATAGAATAGTGATATTAGGCTGGGTTCAGTTGTGCAGAACTGTCATCCCAGAAGGAAGATCACAAGTTCAAACCCAGTGTGGTCAACTTAGTGAGCCCCTCTCTCAGAATACAAAAGGACTGAGATATAGCCTAGTGTGAAGGCCGAGTTCAATCCCCAGTACTGTGAGAAAAAAATCAAAAATCAGTAGAATCATCCAAGTTTTGCCATATATATATATATATATATATATATATATGAAATTATTTATTCAATACAGGGTCTTGCTACACAGCTGAGTTGCATAGTGATCCTCCTGTCTCAGCCTCCCTAGTGCTGGGATCCCAGGCATGTGCCACCACACCTGGTTTGCACGGCATGGCGCCGGCACAGCATGCAGTACTGAAGATCAAACCCGAGTCTTTGAGCT
>NDGM011086870.1:0-10489 GCA_002564305.1 Octomys mimax | reverse complement strand
GGGTAAGGGAGGGGAGAGGAGGGAAGCAGAAATGCAGCATATACACCCAGGCCAGGAGGTAGAGGGGTTGGAGTGATGGGAGGGCAAGGGGCACTTTGGATGGTCCATTCATTACCCAAGTTGGAGAAAAGAGCTTAGTCAGACAAAAACCAAAATGACAACAACAACAAAAGATGCAGCTGAGGAGGTAGTCACATGGCGCCTTGGTCCTATGTCCAAGGTCCACCAAGAGCGGAGGAAAGCAGCAGAGTTGCGGAGCGCGCCATGGTGCTCTATGGCGCCCGCGCATTCCTGACCCCAGATCTCTCCACCCCTGCTGCTGTGCATCCCTCGGGCTCTCATGCATTCGTTTTGTTGTTCATCCTTCCCCCTTTTAGTCAGGCTTGTTAACTATGTGCTGGTGGTGGGCTTCCTTCTAGAGTAATGGTTGCCACCATCACCACTGACCACCGCCACCACTGCCATGACCGCTGCTGCCACTGCAGCATCACCATGTTCTCATCACCAACCCTCTTCCCCTTCTCACTCCTTTGCTGCTTTGCTCCCCGGAGCTCCACACGGCACCCTTGCTCCCCCAGCTTTCCCCCTTGTGGCCCGGTCTCAGGTGGCTTCCGTCTCAGTGACCTCCCTAGCTGTCGCACCCAACTGTGCAAGACATGTGAAGCAGCCTTTTCACCCACTGTGTACACATCTCTACTTGACTAGGAATTATGATTTCTTTAAACTGCAAGCTCTGGGGCTGGAGAGATAGCTCAGCGTTGTAAATGCCTGCCTGGCAAGCACAAGGACCTGGGTTTGATCCCTGTTATCGCGTGCCTTGCTGGCCCCAACATTGGGCCTGTAATCCCAGCACTAGGAAGCGTGAGACAGGAGGATCACTACGAGTCTGAGCTGAATAGAGACCCTATACCAAACAAACAAACAAACAAACAAGCAGACTGCAAGCTCCACAGAAAGAGGGACAGTTAGTTGTTGGTTTCATGATGTGGCTCACACAGTAGATGCTGAAACGATGTTGAATGGATGAATGAATGAACGAATGAATGAAGAGTAACCAGAATAGTAGAAGGGATCGGTGCACTGCCTTCTGTGGACAATCTGCAGCTGAGCATTTGAGATCAGATCTGGCATCTACACACACTGAAGTACACAGATGTTATCAGAGACCGGTGGAAGTGTGTCCAGAGGAGAGCACGGATACCCAAGGTGGCTGCTGCGGAACACAACCCGAAGCTTTGTGGTAAGGAGAATAGCTGGTGGAGGAAAGATGTTTCTCTGTGGGGTGTAAAAGGCTATGGAGATGCGAATGGTTATTCAGAGGGTTCAACATCTCCATGTGTTGAGAAAAAAATCCATTACTCTGTGTGTTAAATCTGCTTCCCAATGTCTACCATCTTCACATCTTTCTCAAAAACTAAACAAAATTAAAACTGCATGGACAAAGACCTAGTTCACAGAATAATACAAAGAAAAAAGTCTCCAGACAAGTGTGAGCACACGTTTTACCTTGACCTTGAGGGATACTGACTCAGGCACAAGGCAAAGCAACGTCACACGGAAAACCTGAAGATTTCGGATGGTCAGCATTCGTCCAACTTGAGCTTCCCCGAAGGCAGACTCGGGTTTCCAGCATTTTGCTGCAGATGTCTCCTGCACACTGACCGTACTTGAGGCCCGGGCTCTCAGTTATCCGGGGGATCCGGGAGCAGGTGGAGAGTGTTTGAGAGCCAGCGCCTAGTTCAGCAGGTGGCTGCTGCACCTATTGGAGGGTCGCTGGCCACCGAGAGCTGCCCAGTTTATCCAGATCCTTACACAACACTTACACAGGTACAAGCAGCAGTTCCTCTGATTCATAGTCAAGCCTTCCACTGCTAAGTTTAAAGCTAATACAGTACTACAAAACAGACTCCTTGTTAGAGTCAGGTAACTAGAGAGTCCCTAAATATCAAGCAGGTTCTTACCTATCTTCTCAACATTCTTTCACTTTGTTGCTTATCTAAATTTTCCTGATCTTAAAACATCTTAAGAGCCCGTGGGTCTCTCTGGGTCTATTGTTATCCCTTACCCAACACTCAATTGTATGAACGAAACTGTATATTAGATTAGACAATGCCACACAGGGTGACTTGCCAATAAATGGCCCATTTGACCTTCCTAATGCCATTAAGTTTCTGAAGGCTGTGAATGTCTTCTACATTCAGTACTTCATGGGGTATGGTGAGGGCAGCAAGTAATTGTTTCATGAACCCCCAGTGATTCTAACAGGGTTGACAAATCAGAACCAGTAGAATACATGATAAATATTTCATCCCATTGTATTTGTTCACATTGTATTTCACTCAGAATGATTTGTGGTAGACCACAAAAAAATGTTGGACATGTGTTATAGTTTCTGGGAACGAAAAAGACTCAAGCCATGGAAAAGAGGAAGAAGTGTCGGGGTGTGCCGCCCTGAGGGTTAACATCACTGTGAGCATGAGAAATAGCTCGGAGACTCCTGGTAGCCAAGGAGATAGGCTGTGTTACGTAATCTCCCACAATCTGAAAAATATAGTAGGACCAAACTATCATTTGCCTTCTGTAAATTATAATGGAAACTTATTTCATGAGAATTTACTAAATGGTTAATGAATAATACTTTCAACATATTTTACTAGAAATATACAAGGGATTTCTCAGTTGCATTTTCTTCTGATGTTTGGAGAAAACAAAGTTATACCTGAGAATTGAGATTTTTTTTAAGGATAAATGCCCATAACAGATAAGATCCCTTAAGTATCTTTTTTTTACATTGTGCCTCTGATATAGACAGGGAGTTTTTCAATATTTTTGTCTCTTTCATAACTGACATAAAACTCAGCTGTTGGGATAGTCCAGTTACTCTCTCCATTGCTGTAACTTTCGACTCATTTGATTTACATTTGTTGCCGAAATTGGACAAATTAGTACTTGTTGGATGCTTTAGAGGACGGAAAACAATTTACGCTCCATTAGGGAATGTGGTCCTCACAAGCGAATGACGAAATGAGGTGTCACTCTCCAGCTTTTAAATGAGAAAAGTGCTGGAATGTGAGGTGAAGACAGAGGACCGAGTCCAGTCTGCGCCTGCTCTGTAAGCACGACCGATCGAGAGGGCCCTGTGGGCTACTGCCCTTCCTTCCCCAGAAAAGCCATTCTGAAATCGCAGTGCCATCTAGTGGTCCCTCAGACCCTCTGGGCGTGAGGTGATCTCAAGATGGCTGCCTGGGGTTGTGGGATCAACATTTTATACCATCTTGACATGAATTATTTGAGCCTAGAGAATTTCCTCCTAGTTGACAGGTTCTGACCTTTCAGGATCGAAAGTGCACTGCATCTACCCAGAGTCCGTCAAAGCTATTGATCCTGGTAAATCATTCAACCTCAACCAGTGGTTCTCCTCCAGTTATTTAAGGTTGCAGAAAGCCAACACTGTGATCCGAAGAGGTCAAGGGGGCTTAGGAAGGATCACTGACATATCAGAGCGAGACCTGCTGGTACACATGCAAGAAAAATGAGACACGCTTTCTTCTACATTCCCCAAGAAAAGAGACTCTAAAATATTGTTGTATAACAAGCTGAAGTCTGCGGACAATAGCCAGTGAGGAACTTGGCATTGCCATGGTTCCATGCCTATTCACATAAGTCTTCTCGTCACAGTCCTAGTACTTTTTACAAGTCGGGTGCTTTTTGCCATTTTGGTTCACGTCATCTGCCTTGTTTGAAACACCTTCGCCCCTCTACCAGTGCACTGTACCCAGCTATCCTATCCCCGCCCATAAAAGTTTTGCTGCCGTTTAGATCCAAGTGTCTCCCAGAGGCCACAATGTTAAATATGTGGTACCTAGACTTGGGCTTTGGGGGCACGGTGGGACCTGGAAGAGGTGGGGTCTAGGGAAAGATCTCCCAGGTAATGGGGTGCACCCCTAGGGGACCCCAGAACAAGCTCTTTCTCTCACTTCTAGCCATTAGTTCAATGGCTTGCTCCGCCAGGTACCTCACCAGCCATGGATGGAAACCTGCACACTCGGGAATTAAAATCAATCTTTCCTTCTTAAGTTATTAGAGCTGCGTGTTCCACGAACGGCAAGCTGACTAGCACAGTGCCCTCTGACGGTGTCACCATAGAGCGTTGTTTTTCTTCTTTTATCTCATCTTCTTATCACCTCTAGCAGAACACACAACTTCAGTCTTGTTGATTCCACCTCTGCATTTGTTCCGCCTACTTGAGTGCATCACAAGGCCTTTGGTTTTCTCAAGCCTTTCCTACTGCTAACTTTCTGCAAGCATGCCTTGCAGTTTACGTAGGGCTTCTCAACTCCAGAGTCACTGTTCTACTTCCACAGCCTGACATTTAGGAATGTATGTGTGCTGGTGTTATTAGCCTGGGAAGGCCATAGTTCTAGAGGAAAACTCTTTTCAGGGCCGAGAGCACGGCTGACCTGACCTCCACAAGTTGCTGGACACCGAACAGCCAAATATTTAATAAAATACCCTGGACAGGTGAGCACAGTGCAGACCAGAGCCGTGCGCTAGTCTTGCAGAGGGACCGCTGAATTTAGGGCGAGTGAGGACCCTGTTGGACTTTCTGCAGTTTGTGCCGATCTTCACTCACTCAGTCGTCATCTCTTGTAACTGTCAGTCTCCCGAATGAAGATTCTGCGGCCCTAAACCTTGTACTTTTTGCCCACATTGGGTCATTCCACTGGTACTTCATCTTTACTGAACTAACTCGCTGCTTTATCCTGTAGATAATTTAAACTTTATTCTTCTACCCAAGAAATGTCTGGAACTCTTACTGTATTAAACTGAAGTGAAGTCACTGCTGGCAGTAGGAGCTGTGTCCGTGGAAAAGTACTGGGTTCAGAGTGTGGGCTGCGTGGGCAGCTGTTAGATAGATGATCAAATAAACACGTGGGTTCCCAAATGAACTTCAGGGTGGAATGTGTGCAAGAGTTGCACGGGTGACCCCCACACATTCCATTTACTGATTGATTCCATAGACAGAAGTTTGTGGAGCCAGACTGCTGAGCACATGGCCCAGGCTGGTCTCCCCGTGATTCCCCTCTTCGGCCTCCTGTGTGCCAGGCCTGCATTTGTACACTCATCCCCCCACGAGGCAGCCCTGAAGCCCCTGATTCTACAGAATGTTGGGAAGCGATGTTTGGGCGAATGGGTCAAGCGTAAGGAAGAGGCACAAAGAGACGTGAGTATGTGGTATGTTCCCTTCTCATTCCATAGGACCATCTAGCAAATATAACATCTGCTAATACCTGCACCAGGTCATTTATTGGAAGGTAGAGGAAGCAATAGGTAACTGAGATTGAGCACACACTACAACAACAACGCCATAGAGAGAAACAGCAAGGAGCCACCATCCCCATATCATTAAATTCTGTTGCTCTTTTAGTGTCCTTAAGTTCAAGATATTAATAAGCCAGGACCACATTTGAGCTGCTCCTGGAGCTCTTATCCTGTCTGGGCTCTGGGCATTGCTTCCCTTTGCAAAGTCTGTGTTATCTAATGCAATTGCAGGAGCAGGGCAGGGCCTTCCAGTGTGCCCCTTAGGGTGGGAGGACGCATCTCCCAGGGCACAGGAGAGGCCTGTCTTGCATGCAGTGCTAGCTGCCAGCACTCACTAACAACTGTGTCAGCTGTGAAGAGCTTTCTCCTGGATTCACATTCCCTTCCAAGGCCACTTGCAGCCTGCAACTCACCTACCCAGGGAGTGAAAGCCTGCTCACTGCCTATGTGGAGACTAAATGGCATGTCGGTCTCAGGGCCAGTGTCCTCGTAGGGGTGGCTTTACTGTGGCTATAATATGTCCCGACTTCTCCCTCACCTCAAAAAAATCACACTTTCTTCCTGCCACAGACATTAGTCTAAAGACGAGGCTCACTGATTTCCACACGTGGCCCTCTGCCTTTCTTGGCTGTCTATGGCCAACTCCCAACCTAGCTAGCTCAGAAGTAGATGTTATTACATTATATTTTGAATCTCTCCTTTGTAGATAATGAAAAGGAAGCATAAAGATGAATGGGCATTGCTTGAGGTACCAGTGAGGAGAACAGATTCATAGAGTTACAAGCAAGTTCATCTGGCCATTGAGATCTAGGTAATAAGAAGCTGATTACAAAGAAAATTATTGGAAAACAGTGATTGCAGCAGATGTTTTCTCTACCCAAAGAAGTGAGGTGAGCATGGTGACTCTTCAGACGCATGTCGCTCCCATCCCCTTTCCAATTCCACTACTTCTGATAAACTGGTGGTTTGTAGATTTCAGACTCTGCATGGAGTATTGTACTGAGCATTTTCAATGTGCAAGCTCATGGAGGTCATTGAGATGAGAATGAGCTCCTACCCTCAGGAGAACCAAGGAGCAGAGAGTATAGGCCTGAACTGAGGTTTTGGATCCTGTTTCTATTGAACTAGGGATGTGCCTGGGACCCTAAGATGGTGGTGCAGAAGTATGGAGGGAGTCACACTCTGAGCTATGCTTCTCAGAGCTGCAGCAAAATACCTTGTGTTGGTGCCTGAAATCACAAGTTTGGAAAGAGATGGACTTGGGCATTAAGCATCATTAACATGCTACAGTGAACCAAGACCTCCCCAGACTGGCAACACACGACACTGAGGCACCCTTTGGATCCCATCCGCTAACCTGAATTTAGCACCATCCATGCAGGTAGACTTTGGAACAGGGTTAATTTCATTTAAATAGATATAGAGCTGTAACATTTCCTGCTATTACATATTATAGAATAAAACATAATTTATGTAACGATGGCTAAGAGTGACACAGCTAAGATAAAAGCATATTACCTTAAATTCACTATCTTTTGGTGATATGGTTCTTAAGATCTGTGTAGATATTATAGTGATTTAGGAAATCTAACAAATACTTTGGTTAATTAATTTAATATATAGGGCTGGGGAGATGGTTCAGTAGAATAAGTGCTTGCCTGGCAAGCATGAAGGCCTGAGTTCAATCCCTGGTTCTGCCAAAAAAAAAAAAAAAAAAAAAAAAAAATCTATTTGTAAACATTTACTTTGATTTTTATTTTTATACACAAGATTATAGTGAATATCCTAAAGCAGTATTTTTATTCACATTCAATATTTTCCTCCTGAAATTGTAGACAAGAGAAAGAAATAAGAGGGATGCAGATAGGAGAGGTGGAAGTTGTTCTATCAGTGCTTGCCGCTGATAGGATTCTACATACAAGAACCTGAAGACTCCAACCAAAAGGCTCTATGGATTAATACACAAATATAGCAAGATATAAAATTCAGTAGCTTTTCTGCACACCAGTAATAGATCTGCTGAAAATAAAACCAGGGAACCAATTCTGTTCATAATAGCCGCAGTAGAATAAAATGAAATACGTGGGAATACACCTAAGTACAATGGTGAAATACCTATGCGAGAAGTTTATAATACACTGAGAAGAGAAATTAAAGATAGTAAAAATAGAAATCCTTCCTATATTTAATTGATTTGCAGGATCAGTATAGTTAAGCAACCATATTACCAAAGACAATCTATAGATTCTATTGAGTCTTCATCAGACACAGTGACATTTTCTCACAGAACTGGAAAATAATCCTGAAATTCACATGGAAGCTCAAGGATCCCAGAGAGCCTTGTGATGCCGAACAAACAGAGCTCTGTGGGAGGCATCATGATGCCTGATTTAAGATGTCCTACAAGCCCATGTTAACAAGAACAACATGGTTCTGGCACAAGCACGGTGTGTAGATGGGCGGAATAGAACCCTAGCCAGCGCCCACAGAGCAACCTGGTTATGGACCAAAGTGCTAAGAGCATATTTTGAAGAAAAGATAGCCTCCTTAATGTGCAGTGCTGGGAGAGCTGAGTATCCCAGGTGGGAATTCCAGCTGCACCCCGACTTCTCACTCTGTATACAGACCCACCCACGGTGGATCCAGGGCCTCCACATTGGAGGTGAGACTCTGAGACTCCTGATGGAAACATCAGGGAAGCTGCTGTGTTTTAGACACAGACAACGTCTTCCAGGGGAGGACTCCAGTAGCTCAGCAAATAGCAGGAAGAATGAACAAAGAGGATTGCAGCAAATGAAGACGTTTCTATACTATGAAGGAAACAATCAAAAGCAAGAAAAGTCTTCCTACAGAATGAGAGAAAATATTTGCCAACTCCAGCTCAGGCAGAGGACCAATGTACAGAATATGGAAAAAGTCCCAAAACATAATACCAAATTAAAACGTAACCCAATCAATAATGAACAAATGAACTGAAAGACGCTTCCCAAATAATGTACTAATGGACAGTAAGCATACAAAGTGGTAGGCATATTTAATCACATGAAAATGCATATTAAAAGGACTTTAAAATTGTCTTACCCTGGGAAAAACGGCCACCATTAAAAATATAAAAAATGATAAATGCTGATGAGAATGCATGAAAATAGCTCCTTGTACACTGTTGATTGGAATAGAAATTAGTGCACTCAATAAGGAAATTGGTATGGAGGTTCCTCAAAAAGCTAAAAATAAACTATCATATGATCCAGTTACACCCCTCAACATATACTGAAGAGATTAGAGTGAGGTCACTATAGCAATATCTGCACATCCAAGCTTACTATGACACAAGAGCCAAGTTATGAAATCACCCAACATAGCCATCAATAGTAAGTAGGGAGGGGCTGGTGAGATGGCTCAGTGGTCTAAAGCACCTACTTAGAACAAGCTTAGCAAAGCACAGGACCGCGGTTCAATCCCCCAGCACCACATGCCAGGCAGCATCACCCCCTGGTGGGCTGAGCTGGCCACACACAAATAAATAAGTAAAAATAAAAAAATAGTTTCTAAGAAAAAAAAATAGTAAGTAGGGAAAGAAAGTGGGCTACACACGAACAGCAGAACAGTGTCCCCAGGTCCAGAGCTGTGCACTGCCATTTGCAGGAAAATAGATGAAACTGGATATTGTCATGTAGCATGAAATAAATCAGATTCAAAAAGACAAACATTATGTGATTTTTTTCATATATGGAATATAGAAGAAAAGAAAAATGTATGACGGTGACCTTTTAGACAAGACGAAAGGGAATCTCACGGAGCGGAGGGGAGGCAGAGGAAGACAATAGGAACGTGTGTAGTCAAAACGTAATCTGGGCAAGTGAAAATTGACACTGCAATCGAATGTTCTACATAACTAATATGTATTCATAAAATATTATTTCTTTAAAATTAACTCTTGGAAATGGAATGGCTGAGGCCTATAGGGTGTACATGCTGTTGTTTGGATACATAGTTCCAGTTGGTGCTACTGAAAGTTGATCCAACTGAAACATTCACCTGACTGAGTGTCGCTTCTCTCATCACCATTAGGCAGCAATGAAGAGTCCTTCACAATTTCACGTGCAAGATGCAGTCTTTGATTGTTATTAGGTTCCAACATTCATTGCTCCTTTAAACCCTTTGGTGTTTAGAAGTGACTGGTACCCACTGTCATGACAGATGTCTTTTAAAGGACCACGTTTTGCAGAGATGTGACACTCCCAGTAAATGCTTTCTTCCTTGCCAGCTGTGAATGTCTTGTCTAGGGTTCCTCAGGTAAAACAGACAAGTTGGATGGGAATGATAAATGCAAGCTAGATAACATAACTCAGCTCTCTCCCTCCCTGAATCAAAGTGAGCTTTCTTTGCATGCTATACTTAAAACACAAAAGCAGCAAAAGACAACATCATAAGCATTGATTTGGGAGTGGGGCAGTTCACGGCAGCACAGAAAACACATATCAAACCCTCTTAGGCCCGGTGGACAGACTGACCTTTACAATCATTGCCATGTTTCTCCTTGAAGCCAGCATCTCTGAAATGCCTTTTATGTATTTGTCTATGGATTTATTTACCCAAGATGTTTCTACTGATACTGCGCACTTTGTGCTTCATGTTTGTAGCCATCTCTTTGCAACCTTATCAAGCAATCAAGCCTGCAAACTGGATATCAGTGTCTGCCTTCATTTTCTAGGACAACTGTAAGAAAAGGCTGAGAGCAGAGTGGATTTAACAATAGAAATCCTTTCTTCTGAGTGCTGAGAAGGAAAATCTATTTCTGGCCCCTTCCTGTAGCATCTCCTGTTGTGCCAACAATCTCTGGCATTCCTTGGTGCAGCGAACCAGCACATCAACTTCTGTCTCCATCTTATCTGACATTCCATTATCTATCTATCTATCTATCTATCTATCTATCTATCTATCTATGTCTAAATTCCCCTTTCACAGGGACTCTGGTCATATTTGATCAGGCACTGCTCCATTGTGCCCTGATTTCAACATAGCTACTTAAATCTGCAGTGAGCCAAGCTCCAAGTTGGGCCCCATTCTGAATTAGTAAGTGTTATGATTTCAACGCATAGATCCTGAAGGGCATATTTCAACCCACACAGCACTCCATCGGCAGACCTGGGAACCGAGACTTACA
>NDGM011086868.1:0-10778 GCA_002564305.1 Octomys mimax | reverse complement strand
TCTCTCTCTCTCTCTCTCTCTCTCTCTCTCTATATATATATATATATATATATATATATACATTAATACAAGTTATACCACTATGTAATGCACATATTACATTTCCCAGAGTTATATATTGAATAATAAAGTAAAACTATCACTTAAATATAATTTAAACATAGTACAGACTTAAGGAAAGGCTGTATAGGTAAAGTAAGTTTGGTCACTGTGTTAGGGTTTAAATTTATTATAATCAAGTCATTATCATTGTCTCCCAAAGTTAAATATATATATGCCATTGTGGAATAGTGTCAGCTTCTTAAATAATACTTGGAAAATGAAAAGTTTTGGATGAGAATGCCAGTGTTTGAGAATTTATGAATATGGAAAAAATGTCTAAATCGGTGTAGGTAAAAAGAGTTATTATACCCTTTGTTTTTCTGAAGAATTTGCAGAAGAGGAAAGAATCAAAACCTCATACACATCATTCCATACCTTTAAGCCGAGCATCGCTCCAGAATCGCGAGGTACACTTCCATCCTTCAGGCGCTTATTTAATAAAATCCGGCCAATTAAGCGATCTCCATCTTTAGATGGCTGCCAGGTCACGGGGTGCTAACATATTGCATAACAAACAAGAAAAACTGATGTTTTCTGACCAACAACTTCTGACTTCACAAGCTCCCTAAAGTTCACAGGTTTACAGCATTATGATTACACAGACCTGCTTATGTTCCAAAGCACTGATCAGAAAAGCTCATTCTTAGAACCTCACTTTTATAATCTCCATTTTTTTTTCAAAGTTAAATTCTTCAATTCTCTGATACAGCTCTGAAGTTATAAAGACAACAGAAATTTGAAAATATATGCAAACTATCCATGACTAAGATTACTTGACAGGGGCTGGGGAGATGGCTCCGTGGAATAAGCGCTTGTCTGTAAAGCGGAGGGGCCTGAGTTCAATCCCCGGTTCTGCCAAAAAAAAAAAAGATTACTTAACAAATCAGAGGCATCAATGATTGAAATGCCATTGAGTGCTCTTAAAAATGAGAATTTACCTTTCAAACACTTTTGGAAGATTTTTAAAAACTATTACAGTAAAAATTAAAAGGTCAAATCATATTAGAACATAAACTCTAAAGCCATGATAGAGGCTTCCTTGAATAGGCCTCTAGATTAAAATTCTAAAACAATGTACAAGCCCCACAACTTTCCGGGGAGTCTGCACGAGAGCAGCAGTATGCACTCAGAAGGAAGGAGGTCACAGTCCTCCCTTCCTGGAACCTCATTCTTCCTCTCAGGTCGCTGGTTTCATTAGCATGTTGTCTTTATTAGATAGGTCAAAAATACTTACTCCTGAATGACTCTGAAAAGCTGAAGTTTATTTTTTCTCAAAGTAGAACTAGTGCCCTGGCATCATTCCATTACAGACAATATGCAAAGTAAGTGATTTGTGTAATCATAACAGCTTCACTTACGTAAAAAACAGCATGCACATCTTCATGCAAAACTTGGCAGGCAAAAAGACAAGTTCTGGTCAATCATATCTATATGGTAAAAAGATTTCAAAAGCCTCACTAAACTAAAAGCAAAAATAATAAATATCAAAGCAGATGAAAATGGCTCTAATACTAATTAATACTACATTAAAATGCTATGACAATAAAACAAAAGGGTAAAATGACAGTGAAAGGGAAAAAAGAAAAACAACTTTTTCTTTGCAAACAGACCCAATTTTCTCCCTTTTGCATGGGATTCAAACTATTAATAGTTTAATTTTCATCCCAAGGAAAATATATGGAAACAATTGAATAAGCCAATCCAAAATATTGTTTCTTACTTGTGGTTTATAATAACATCACAAAGTCTCACATGCAACCATAGACAAAACAATCCTTTGTTCCTAAGTTTTATTTTCAGATACTTATTTTTTGGTATGCTGTCAGACAATAAAAACAGCAAAGCAAACAAGAGCTTTTTTTGGTTTGTTTGATTTTGGTTTTGTTTTTCTTTTCTGCACCTTGAGAAATGCTACATTGACCCTGGAAATGTCCTGTCCTTTTATTATGTTCTGTTTTAATGGGTGACAAAGAGCAAACGAAGACCAAATGAGCAGGTAAAAGGCAGGCTCCACAATCTCAGTACCTTATCACTATGGCTATGCTCCTCGTTAAGGGTTGTGCTACTACAGGTATCTACCCCAGAATCCTTAATCTGGGGCTCAGACCATTCCAAATCCTCTTCCAAAGAGTGGCCACCAAAGTACATCATTTTCCTTTGTCTCTCAGACCTGGTGTTAGAGTCCGACAAAACTGCCTGCTCACTAGTTTTTCTTTTTCCCTTTTGACTGTCCCCTAAAGATGTGGGATAAAAAAAAGATACAAAAAAGAAAACATGCAAAGGTGTAAATAAAAAAGGAAAAGTGAAATGATAACGAAAATTAAATAGTAAGGCTCCACATGTCTCACCAAAGACATTGGGGATGCCTCACTGCTATGCCAAGAAGTATGGTCCAACCAGTTGTAATCCATGTCTCCTGTGAGAGTCAGACAGACACAGAGTGCAGTGAAGGAGACAGAGGAGGAAAAAGGACAGACAGACATTATCAGCATTTTGAACTCTGTGATCCTGGTTTTAAAACCTTTGTCACACTCATCATATACATCAAGAGAAACCCAAGATTCCAAATGAATAAATTCACAGAACATGGACTATCCAGGTTATGTACTCTAGGTAGACCCTGTAGAAGCCTAGCAAGAAGAAAAAAGACTAATAACAAGAATAAAAACAAACAAAAAAATGGATATTCTGAAAAAAGAAAAGGATCATCAGCTGTATCTGTTTCTCATGCCACTTTTTTCCATGCTGGCCTAATGACACAAGTTTGTTCTCCCAAGACTAATAAACATTTAAAAAAGTAAATGGTGATTTACCAATATCCACTATTTTCAAAGTCAAATAATAAATGTTGTCCCTTGAATGCAGTATAATAATCTTTATAATGGTGAATTCTCAAAAATGAGAATGGTTAAAAACTGGTTGTAGAAAGAATTAATTTTCTGTAAAAATGAAAAAAACAGATCCATTCAATTGTTATTTTAGAAATGAAATTAATTTTACTTAAATATCACAGATTACTTAGTACTTTGAAATAATCTTCTTCAGCAACTTCATTCTTATGCAAAATAAATTTTTAAAAATAACTTGTTAGACATTTATATATTTGGCAACTAAGAATGAAAATCCACTTCCAAAATTTAATGGATTTTTCTGAAGCCAATACATGACATTTGAAAAGAACTTCTTCTTAGTCTAAATATGCACATTTATGTTTTTAAACTTAATTCAGACTTTCATTTATTCAAAAATATTTACTGAACACCTTTATTTGCTATGCCCTGCAATAAGCCTTGGCATAAAGTAAACAAGAAAACATGTTTACAACACAATAAGGATAAACAAACAACAAATCATCAGTGCTTTAAAGGAAAAAATAAAAACAAATAAGGTCTAATTTAGATTTTAGAGTCAGCAAACACCTTTAACTAATGCAGTTTAAGATGAAAGCTAAAAGATATGAGCTAGTGAAAAGCTAAGAGATAGGCAGATGCCAAGCAGAGGAAAGAGCATTCCAGCAAAAAACACAGAGCAGGGTAGGAACAGAGGGAAGCGGCGAGGCCGAACCAAAAAGCAGCAGAATATGCACTAAACGACACTGACGAGGCATCATGACAGTCTTCCATGCCAAGTAAAAGATTTTAAATTTCAATCTGAAATATTTTAAGCAAATGACCTCATTTACACTTCCAAAAAATAAATCTAAGTACTGTATAGAGACTTCATTGGAAGACCACTAGAAGTCAAGAGCCATTGAAACAATCCCTGACAAGGTGATCATAGCCTGAGCAAAGGTGATGGCAACAGATTTGGTAAGAAAAGAGAATGGATTCATATTGTACAGGTAGAGTCAATGCTAAGGAAGAAGGTGAACTCCCAGCTTCTGGCAGCTGACAAATTAATGACAGAAAAGACAATGAATGACATAAAAAAGATTGGAGGAACAGATCTTTTTCATAGGGAAAGAGTGTAAGGGAATTACTCTATTTCATAGCACCTAAGACACCACTGACTGAGATTCATTAAGTTTCATGATATCAAAATGATAAAAACATGCATCTTAGCATTTGCTAATAAAATAGTTGGTTCTAGTATATATTCTTTGAAATGCCTATAAATTATTCAAGTGAACATATAACAAGTTCAGTCAAAATGAAATAAAATATTTTCACCTGGAGACATGAATTGGGAATTATGGGCCCACAGATAGAGTAAGATCATGTAGGAGCAAAAGTTATGTAACGGATGACCAGGAAATTATGATCAACCATTTTGAATGATTACTACACATTAAATAAGATGAGGAATTAAAAAGTATAATTTAATTTGTCAATATGAAGATTAAAGAGAATATAGAAGAGCAGTTTAAATAGAATGATTATGATTAAAATCAGATTAAAGTATTTGAGAAAAGAGAGGTAAGAAGAAAAATGTATGTGGATGGATGGTTCTTGAAATGAAATTCCCAAAATAACATCAATAACATCATCTGTGTTAGAAATGTAAATTACTGGGCCTCATCCTGGAGCTAATGAGTTAGAAACTACTGACTGGGGAGTGCAGCCATCTTTGCTTCAGCAACCTCTCACTAGTGTAGGAGAAACACAGAGGCTAATAACTATTTATGAAACAGAATGAAAACAAATTATCTAATGCATACAAAATAAAATTTGTAGAAAAAAACACTTTTTAACCTGTTAGCTAGAGAAGTGCCTCTCAAATTTTTTTTCACAGCACAGATACACAATTGAAATTTTAAAATAGCACCCAGCACGGGGTAAATGAAGATGGCTACTTCTCCTGCTCCCACAGTGACTTATGCAGCCTAGGGTTTACTTACACTGCTTACCTAGTGGCTACTCAAAAAGCTGAGAATGAGAATATCTGTATCTCAGAAAACCTGTTGCCTTTTAAAAAAACATTATTCTACAACTAAGCATTAATAAGTTTGTAAATTAGGGGACAATGTGGTATGGTACCTGTAAATTAAAATTCTGGAATGGTGAATATGAAGATAAGAAAATTCACTTCACAATCTCTCCCTTTCCCCATGCCTGTAATTTATCAAAAGTGCAAAATGTAATTTATTTTTCTCTGTAAAGTAAATAAGCCCTTTAACTATTTGAGACTAAAGCAAAACAACATCTGAATGAAGTAAAAAAGCAGTTTTGTGCATAACAGTTACTGAGTAAACACTTGAGAGTAAGTGAAACTGATGTTAGCAAAAATTAAATGAGATAATGTAAGTTACACAGGAACTAGTTTTAAGCTGTCACAGCTATTAATATGTAAATGATACTTATCATTAAAATTCTTATTCTTCTCAACTCAGTAACTCCAAAAGGAAACAGTTACTGAGTTGAGGAGAATAGGGGAGGGAGTGGGGAAGGAGATTTATCTATGTATGTAAGATGGTTGGGACAACCATACTGTGCATTTCTGCTGGTCTACAGAAAGAAGCAGTTAATGCTTTAATTTGTTTATCTCCTTTTTCAATTGTTTGTACTTTTTCTCTTCTTAATTTCTTATACATTTCTTTTTCTTCTTCTGTTTACATGTATATGTCTGATAATATGAATAACTGGTTGGAAGACAATACTATGTATTACAACAAATACTGTGAAATTCATATTACTTCATTAAAGTGAAGTTCTGTATCACTTGTAATTTGTTTTAATTCTAATTTGTACTCTCTTTAAAAACTAAAAAAATTAAAAATTAAATAAAATTCTTATTCTCTGTAACTACAAAAGGAGGAACTAAGATAATAATATGTATCTTTCTTCAGTAGTAGTACAAAAATGTATTGCTGGTCACTCTAATTCAGGGGCAAGATTTAAAGACACAAGAACACAAGAAAATTTTAGAACTGCAAAATAACCAACATTTAAAAAGCAAATAGAGGGGTTCCTTGCACTGGACAGAGAAATGACTCAATGATTCTGAAGGGAGAAGAAAAACTACTTAATCTGATAAACAGATTGACTAAAAAGTAAAATAAAATGAACAGAATCATAAACCCCTGAGAGACAGTAGAAAGGTACACCATTCGTAGCACTGTATTTCCCAAGGAAGAGGAAAAGAACAGGCTGAAAAAGCACTCAAACAATGGCTGGAAATAGCCCAAGTATGCAAAGCCATGAGCTTGTGGACGCAGGAAGCTACATAAGTGCCAGAACAAAACAGCCCAAAGAACTCAAACAAGGTGTCTTGAAGCAGAAAAAAAGAAACACCTTACCTAAAGGAGGAAAACAACTTGACAACAGATTCCTAATCAGAAACCTTTGTGCTCTAAAGGAAGGGGCACATGTTTTTCAATTTTCAACTGAAATGAAAGAAACTATGCATCTGAATGTTAAGTATGATGAAATTACCTCTTGAAGCTGGAAACCATTCCAGACAAAATAAAATTATGAGCATTTGTTACCAACAGTTGTCTAAACAAAAAGGAAGGAATCTGAAAATATTGATAGGAAATGAAAAACATGGTGAACAAAACTATAGATAAGTACAATAAACTTGAATCTCTCAAATTTTCTAAATTATGTTTAATGTTTAAGTTGCATAGCATATATTGTCTGATGAGGATATGAGCCTATATTGAGAACATACTTAACACAATAATATCATAGACAAGAAATGAAGGATAAAATGTTCTTACATCTCACTTATCTGGTTAAATGTAAACAAAAGCAGGATATAATACTTTATAATATAGAAAATATATTACCTTAAGCAACCAAACATACACACATAATGAAAAGAAACAATACAGATAAAGCAAAATGCCATTCACAATAAATGTTCAAATAGCTCATAGGAAGACCAAAAAAAGATATCAGAAATGAAAAGGAAGAAACTACTAGAAAACAAAAAATGAAATGGCAAGCAGCAATAAAACTGCTGAATAGCATTCCTCATAAAAATAAACAAGGTTATATTAGCAACTGTGTAAAAAGAATTATACATATAACAAAGTAAGGTTTATCTCTAGAATGCAAGACTGAATATTTCAAAATCAATGTAATACATCCCAATTACACGTTAAAGAAGGAAAATCAGGTGATCCTACCGCACTTATCACTGATGAAAAAATCATAATTATAAAACAAAATATAAGGAACACAGAAGAAGTTGAACAAATAAATAGTAAAAACATAAAACTTACCTAGTTAGGTCATACCTAATACAAAAGATAGAATGCTTTATATGAAAAGAAATTTCATCAAAGACTATAAATTTATCAATAACTTTTAAAAAGCATAAATACCAAATGACTACACAGTTTTATGCACATCCAAGCAGGTCTCAGAGTTAAAAAAACAACTGTAGTTACAATATGGCTGGATCTCAAGTGCATTATGCTGAGTGGAGGGAAAATCTCAATGTCACTAAGAGAATGTTTTACTAATGAAACCATAGTCTATGTGAACATTGTGAGAGTTTTTTTAAGCAGCTGGCAGACAGGGTAAGGTGTCACTACAAAGCAGTAGGAGGAGGACAATCTTGGTTGTGGCGGAGTAGTTCAGGATATTTGTAATGATAGCAGTGACACAAACTTACATATGTGGTAAGCTGTCTGGCAACTGCAGTAGTGCCCATATATCCACAGCTTCCCTTTCTGCAATGTCAGTTACCCACAGTCAAGTGCTTCTGAAAAACAACTGTTTGAAAATTCTGGAAATAAACCACTTGTAAGATTTACATGGCTGTTCTGATCAGTGTGTGGAATCTATGTCAACCCACTCACATCCACCTAAGAAGTGAATCATCTTTGTTCAGCAGCTGATCAAGAGACACCACAACTAGATTGCTTGTATTACAGTACATACCTATAACTGTTATATATAAATAGAAAAAAAAAAAGTATGCAAAGTGTTTGTACCATCACAGTTTCAGGAATCCACCTGGGGTCTTAGAAACTCCGTCACCCAGGTAACAGGGACCACACTACACCCAGTATTCCAGGGTCAGTTTCCTGTTTTTATACAAGATATAACCACTGGAGGAAACTGAAGGAAGGTACGTGGATCTGTGCAACTCCCTCTATTATTACTGCACAATAAAACAAGAAAGTACTGTGTCACAGCCTTCACAGACAGTCACCACCAATCACTGCACGTGTCGGAAGAAAAGTCTAGGAAACCATGAGTTGTCATGCCATGGAGACCAGCGCTCCTGTCAGGAAGTTACAATAAAAACTTGGGAGCACTAAAAGTACTCAGGAATTTTACTTGTATAAGTTCAACATATTTAAATATGAGGATCTGGCTATAAATAATAAAAAGATTCAGGTTTTAGACTTAGAATTTCTTCTTCACTTACCTCCTCTATAAAGTTAAAATTAACTCAGTTGTGTATTTGTTCCATTTTAAACGCAGAGAAAAGAAGTTCAGATATTCAACTTAAAATATTTTTTCTATACTCATTAAATTAACACAACAGCTTATTAACTATTTCATATATTGAATTTCAGGGGCCGGGGAGATGGCTCAGTGGAATAAGCGCTTCCCTGGCAAGCGCAAGGGGCTGAGTTCGATCCCTGGTTCCAAAAAAAAAAAAGTATGAATTTCATTACTTTAGGTTAATAAAAGTCCTAACTCAAATCACATAGTAAACAAAGTTGTTCTTCAGCATACTTATCTTAATTACGTTTACAAAGCCACATAATTCTACCTTGAAGTTTTCCTACTATTGCCCCAAGAAATGAAACTTCTAATTTATCTTTCTTCCCAATTTTCACTATGTACATGTCATTTTAAGACAGCACATTTAACTTCTAATTCAGCTTCTGGAAATTCTACATTATGACCTAAATAATTCTTCTGATTATCTATCACAACTTTAGATAAGTACCAGTGATATGGTGGTTAATGCTGAACATCAATTCTCTGGTTGGAGGGGAATAGGCCCTATTTTATACAACTTGCTGTTTCTGTGGTGCAGACCCTTCTACTTCAGCCAGTTTTAAGCTCTAAAATGAGCTCACTGGGAAGAGATGACCACCAGTTCTCACATTCTGGTGTGAGCCAGTAGCAGTTTAGACATCTAGGCTCTTTCCAGCTCTGCTCCATTATAACTCTTACAGCAAACACGTTGGCAGGCATAGCTGGCAATCTACTTAACAATCATTTCCTAGCCCCTTAGAATTACAAACTCTAAAAAAAAAAAAAAATTACAAACTCTAAGCCAATGCTGATAATTTGAAGCTCCTTGCTTATGATTATGAAATGGTATGAGGAGTAATTATGTCCAAGAAGACAGGATTCTAGAAATTCTCCCTCACTCTCAAAAGGGAACCTGAATAAGGGGTGCTTAGCATCACTACATCCTTTCTATAAAAATAAAGGTAATTCTGAGCACAAATGCTCAGTGGGTGTTGTTTTATACTACCTATATGAACAACTCAGAATGGCACATTCTCCAAGCTGTACCAAGCACTGCAGGTTGAGTGCTCAGAGCTGAACTCTTCACCTGGCTAAGAACCACACTTAGGCAACGAAAGTCACCCTATCCAGAGCAGAAAGCCAACATCCAGAACATCATGCCCTTTGCCTCATTCTAGGTTATCTCTGAAGATCTACCACAGGTCTAGATCCTATGGTTTTAGTTGAAGTTTATGTCGCAAGAGAATCACAACTTCTCCCTCTGCCAAGTCATTCTTCTATTATACTCTCATATGTTTCATTATCAAGAGCATCCCTCCAATAAACTGCATAAAAATTTATCTAAAAATGTTAGTTTTCTATGGAACTCAATTTATGTCAGTTGGGCCAGGAATGGCCCTAGGGAAGACAAAACATTGATATAGTCTTGAAAAATGACAGTGAACTACTGTAAACTCAACCTAATGGTAGCCTCACCTGAAGTGACTATGCTACATGTGGTATCCTTCTAAGAAATACAGTCTCTTCTCTCCTGAACATGAAACCCGCTCTTAGTACTGCTTCACTGTCACTACCATTTTCCACTGGTGAGCATTCTACTCTTCCTTTGGAGAGCATAAGAGGTTAGAATACAGTGTGAGTGAAGGAAACAAATAAGGGTGGAAGTGTGGATGGATGAATAAAACCTATTTTGTTCAATTTCTATCAAAAATAATTAGAATCCTTCCACACCTGGGATGGACAAGAGGGCAGCCTCTCCCAGGGTTGTTAACTCTTCTGTCTTCTGTCATAATATACAACAAAAATCTAGAGCATCAGAATATTTGTTTCCTGTATCAGTGAGAAAGAAATAGTAATTACATGAAAAGCCTTGTTTAGGCACATGTTTTCCAGAGGATGGAAGGTTAATACATAATGCAAGGGTCTATAATTTTTAAAGACCCAGAGGTCATAGGCATGGCCAGATCATCCTTTTTAAGACCAAACTGAAATTATTACACTTTGACCCACCACATTGGTGGAAGGAAAAACATGCTTGGTAAGCCATCTTTTGGAATCTGAAGGCAGCATATCCACACTAGGACTTACTTATTAAGAATAACAGAAGGGTATGTGCCTCCAGTGAAACCTGGAGCAAGAAGAAGGTTCGGAACACATCCCACCTCTGTTACTTGAGCTCATGTAATACACTGTATTATATTAGAGATAGCTATGGTTGGAAAAGAAATCTTACTCATCCACATGGCTGACACTGACAAAGGATCTACAATCTGAGGTACAGGATCTCAGGAT
>NDGM011086867.1:0-12388 GCA_002564305.1 Octomys mimax | reverse complement strand
AGAGAGAGAGAGAGAGAGAGAGAGAGAGAGAGAGAGAGAGAGAGAAAGGAAGGAAGAAAGAAAAGAAAAGAAAAGAAAAGAACATCCCTGGGGCTGGGGAGATGGCTCAGAGGAATGAGCACTTGCCTGGAAAGCACAGGGACCTGGTTCTGCCAAGAAAAAAAGAAAGAAAAGAACATCTCATGGCTGGAGAGATAGCTTAGATTCAGTGGTCTAAGCGCCTGTCTGGCAAGCAAAAGGACCCAGCTTTGATCCCATGTACTGCAAGCTGTGCCAGCCACAGAAACCAGCAGGGGTGGTACATGCCTGTAATCTCAGTGCTGGGGAGGCTCAGATAGGAGGATCACTATGAGTCTGAGCTGTGTAGCCAGATCCTGTACCAAATGAAATAAATAAAATAAAAGATTTAAAAAAAAAAAAAGCAAAACCATTTCAGTTCAATAAGGCCACTGATGTAAAGTGAGAATGCCTCACATGCCTTGGGGAAAAAGACAATCACTCTGAAAAAGTAATGATAGTTACAACTCTCAGATGGTTAGTACCCTGCAGAATATTATAGTGAATAATATTTGGAGAACTATCACCAAAAAAGGTTACCATTCTTATGTAGGAAATAATAAGTTTTGTATTCTAAAATACAAGAAAGATTTAAACAAAACAGCACACTCCAGATGTACTACCATGACTCTAAGTCACTTTGACATAGGCTAATGTTATAGCTTGTGTTTATTTGTATCCCCAAAGCCTCCTGTCGTCATGGGGTGGACTTCTAGAGTCTGTGATTAACTCATGATCCACTGGGATTAGGGATGTGAGTGCTGAGGGATTATGGGTGTGAGTACCACTCCCAGCCTGAGGGCAGATAGATCAAATGTAACTTAAGGGAGACATATGTGCTCTCTGTGGCCACTGTTGCTGCTGCTCCTTCCCTTTTATTCTTGCTGTTTTGCATTTTTTGCTGCCATGAACTGCTGCCCTCTGCCATTTGCCACTCTGCATTGGAGCCAATGCAGAGTATGGACTGAAACATCCAGTAATTGTGAGCTAAATAAACTTTTCCTTCCCTATTGAGTGTCAAGTATTTGTCCTAGCAACAAGAAAAGAGTAATTGAGACAGATATAATAGCAGTTTTCCTTGTATACTATAGGGTAAATCAGGAAAAGAAAATTTAAGTGCATACATTTCTCATGTAGTTAAAATTTTCGAAGGTCTAAGTTTCTCTCTGAGTCAATTAGGTAAATTTACTCTTCCAGAGAAATGTCCTATTTTAATTTTTGCACTCTACAAGTAAGCCTCAAAACTAGCCTCACTGAAATTCTTTAACACATCACAAGTAGGATATACACTGTTTTTTTTTTATTATTTCAGATGAACATAGTAATGTCAAGATATGAACTCCAGTTCTAATCAACAGCTTCATATATCCATAGATAGTTGCTTTTCTCTTCAGTGTGTCCGAACTGGTCTAAACCTTTCTGAGAACATTAATAGATAACCATATTTATCTAATGTAATTTCAATAATAGCAATCAGTTAACAAATGGGTTCCATCTAGGAGATTCTCTGTTTTGTATCAGAAATCAAACGGCAGGCCCTTGCACTTCCCAGGCAGGCACTTAGGCCCCTGTTCTATCTCCCTGCCCCTAAGAGATTCTTAAATGGGTTGCATTGAGAAAATGCAATATAATGTAGTAGGGTGACAAACCTGGAGAAGCAAGATATGATATTTGGGTTGCAACCTTGAAACTAAACTGCTTATGTATTCGCAAGAAAATGGTTAACACATCGATTGATCTATGACTATATCCTCATGAAAATATCAATAAAAACGCTACAAGTTATATCCATGTCAGTGTCACTGCTGACGATCAAATTAAATGTGATCATGTATGTAAAAAATACCCTAAACAAGAAAGTACTGTCTAAATAGTACACATTTTTTAATTTAAAGGTTGGAATACATCTCTTGTATAGGTTCATATAGTGTAAATAAAAAGATATTTTAGTTATATTTAAATTTTTTATTTTTGCATTTTATGGAAGAGTCTACAGGGTGTTCAGGGTCTCACTACCAGATCGGACTCATAGTGATCCACCTATTTACAGCCTTCCAGGACCTGAGATTAAAGGTGTGCACCACCATGCCCAGTCTCAATTGCTATCTCAGCACACCCCAGATGTGAGGCCAGCACAGCAGACCCTGGGATCAAACCCCCAGCCCCTGCACCTGCTTGCAGGTGCTTTAATCCACTGAGCTATTTGGCTGGCCCTTATATTTGAAATATTTTAAGGCTTTAACTGCCATACAGTCTAAGAATTAAATAGCATTTTAGTGCTTCCTTGAAGTAAACCAAAATAATGATGGGTCTGCAACAGAATCCTACCAGATGATCATTCATTTTTGCATGTATGGAAAGTTAATAAAATTCACAATTAAATATTGGTTTTTAATTTTAATTTCTTCTTCAAAATTATAATACACTTTTTCAAATACTACAAGAATCTCTTTTGATTGAGTCACACATGGTTTACACAATAATCCACTGAAATATAGCATCCTTCTTTTAACATATTGAAGAGCCTATATTCAGGTATGATGGCTTTCCACAAATCAATGTGCAAAGTTTGATATTTAATTTCCATAACCACAAGTATATACCTATTCACTTAATCTTGCCAATTTGAAATGCTTTCAAAACACTATTTTAACAAGAAAAATGCATTTCAGAACAGTTTGTTTGCTCTCATGTTCAGTCAGATCTTATAGTCTCATTTTTTTTTCAGACTTCTTATTCTTAACTTGCACCAGCCAAAATGCCTCCTTATTGCTCCATGAACACAAAAGTAGCCTCTCTCCTCATGTTCTTCTCTGTGTTTGAGATAGTCTTCCCTGAAACATGTAGGTCTTTGTTTCAAGGTCACTTCTTTGGAAATATCTCCCTTGGGGCTGGGGAGATGGCTCAGTAGATTAAGCACTTCCCTGGCAAGCGCAAGGGTCTGAGTGCAATACCTGGTTACACCAAAANAAAAAAAAAAAAAAAAAAAAAAGGAAATATTTCCCTTGACCACTATGTCTAAAACAAACCCACTGTTACTCTCTACTTGCCCTGTCTGGCTGTACTACTTTATTAACATTTGTTATACTTAACTATGTATTACACCTTGCAAGGCTTTTTAAACCTTGATTGTAAAGTTTAAGAAAGCAAGATACTATTTTCTTAATGTTCTAACATATGTCTATATAATAGTTAACAATCAAGGATTTGTGTAATTCATCTTCTAGTAGCTTTCACATACATCTCGTCATCTCAAAGATAATCAGACACAAAATTTTAATTAAAAATGCAAATGAAGTCTGTGAACAGAACAACCAGTCTTTCCCCCAAGACATCCTCCACTACAGCCAATCTTGATGACTATGACATTTTCCAAATTTTCTTCTTCCATCCTAAAATCTAGCAGTTAATTTTGTTTACTGAATGATAAACAGTCTGCCTTTTGTACTGCCTTATATTAACCAAGTTAATAAAAATGGAGGTCTAAAACTGGAATAATAATTGCATTTGTTCCATATGTTAAAATATTATATGAACCAGACTGTCCCGATGACATTATCAGTGAAATTGACCTTTTAGAAAACTCAATATAAACTGGCAACTGAAAAATAAAAGGTCTCTAGGTGAACATAGAATATTTTTATTTATTAATTTTTATTGAGAAAGAAATAGCAATGAGTTTCAAAACAGGTTAGTAGGACAGTTACAATAATACAATGCAGTGTTGTCTTCATAGTAGTTATTCATAGTACAAGATGCAAACATGATATCTTGCCTAAATACCATTAGTTCAAAACTTCTTGAACTAAGAGAAAGTAGCTGTATACGCTATTTTGTATATACAGATATATATTTTTTCACTAAAAAAATGGTCCTTCATTTATATAAATGAGCACACATTCTAGGAAAAGGAAATCAGAAGATTTTATAAATGTTTGCTTTGAAAATCAGTGATTGTTTGGCTTAAATAGGTATTGTCCTTGAGTTCTATAATTCACCTTCTCCTAGGACTCTCAAGATAAATCCTCTTGATGGATATCTGGGTAAAAATTAAACAAATCTTGTTTACTGGTTGTATACCCCCAAACTCGTTAAGGTAATTTTTCTATACACACATAAATCAGATGCTCTTTCTGGTGCTAAAATAAATATAAAATTATTTGCAAAATCCCATGTAGAATGAAGACAAAGACTCCAACAAAATGTTAACAGATTGTTAACAGAACAGATAAAGCACCAACTTGAAATTATCAGGCTGAGAGTGTTTATTCTGCCTACTAAGAATAAAAGTAGAGGGAAAAGTGGAATATTTTAATTCACAATCTACTTCTACATAATTTTCTCAAGGTTTTAGGTATATTCTTTAAATATATCTAGAAATCTTGTTCCATTTTAACCATATAATACTTATTAAAGAGTATAGTAAGAGATAGGTAAATGGATAGTCACATACATACATACATACATACAATGGATAGATAGTCACATACATACATACATACATAGACAGACAGATGATAGGTTTATGAGCACCAGAACTGAAAGGCCAAATTCACCTTACCATGCTCCAAACTGAAATTGTAAACTGGATGGACTGACAGAGAAGAAATGGAAGTTCTAGCCATTCTACCTTCTCCTAACTTATTGTGTTCACACATTTAACATTTAAATATTATTTTTAATCTGGAATGGGTGGGACCATATTATTACCTCCCTGAGACCAGTTCCTTGCTTTCCATTCCAAGTGAATGAAGGGACTTGCCAAAAACTTCTGGTGGATGTTTTAAGCCTAGCTAAGAGGTGCAATCAAAGACAATGGAGAATGTTTAAACTCTTTAAAAATTTATTACAATAAAAGACATGCTGCCATTATTCTCTTTCAAAATACTCCCCCTTACTTCAGAAATAAACATCAATCTTGCTACTTTCTGAGGAAGTCCTGTAAGTCCTGTTTTTACAAGATGTGATCAGTGAATGCTACCAAGTGACAACCAATAAGTCAGGCTCATAATCTCATAGTGTATCTTTGTCCACATTGTTCTTCATATCCATGCAGCTTCCAAAAAGGACTATGATAGGTAAATGTTTTGAATTCATTCCGAACATTGAACCATCCAAGATTGCAAAACTAATGACACTCAGAAAAGAGGACTTCAAAATTGCTTCAAAAATTGGCAAAAACAATGGGTTAAGTGTGCATAAAAGAAAAAGGAGTAATATGAGGAGAATACCAATGTGGTTGACTGTGATAATTTTTTTTTAATTTAAACACTAATCCTATTCTTTAATCATACCTTGGACACTATATGACAGCAACACCAGCAGAACAAACCTAAATCAGAATAATCTCAAAAAGCAAGTCTTCATGTATAATATATTTATGAACTACTGCAAAGTTGCTTTGTACCAAAGAGTATTTTACATTACTTTTCTTAATTACAATTCATTGTCCTAAATACTTCATATACTGGCTGATGTGTTATCATATAGAAGGAATAACTGATGTCAGCTCTTAGAATTCAACATCAAAATGACCACAAAGGACATGATCACCACTCATTTACCTTTGTCACGTGAAAGCTTATCCTCACAAATTATTATCACAGGAACCATAGATACACGATTGCTCTCTCAGATTTTTACCTTACCGGGTAAGACATTGGACATCATCTTTGGGCTTCTAACTGAAAATACACCTTTGTTTTTGGGGAGAGGCTCTCTGAAGCAGTAGGCAATTCCTACCAGAGTAAGTGGTGTTCAGGCACATAAGGAAAACCCTGGGATAGGAAATGCAAGGCTAGGGTAGGCCCAGTAATCTCTTACTATTCTACCACCAGGGCTCCCTTTCTACATTTCAAAGACAATTTTGAGTGGTTAAATTTTCCTAGAAGGTTATATTTTTACAAGTATTACTTATGCTAAACAAAATCTCATTTATGAATCTATGGGTGTTTATTAATTTATTAATGAAAAAGAAACATCATTAGTATTTATAATTAACTTTATTTACTTATTTATTTATTTTGGTGGTACCACGGATCAAACTCAAGAACTTGTGCTTGCCAGGTAAGCACTTATTCCACTAAGCTCTGTCCCCAGCTCTACAATCAACTTTAATGTTTATTTCATTTTCTCAAATGCTATAGAAGTGTACTTGAATCAGAAAGTTGTGTAATGCAACACATGATATTCAGTAGCAGCACCAAACAGAGGGGTGTCAGATACAAAGATGTGGAGGGTGTTAGACACCAGAGGAACTCACAGACATGAATGGAATTTTTCTTTAATACTGAAAAAAATTATTTTAATATTCTCTTTTAAAAATAATTAAAGCATAGATATGTAGCATTTTAAATAATCTGTAGTCTTATGTTTGAAATAAACCCTTGAGATCACAACAAAGTGAGTCAGTCAAAAAAAAAAGGAAGAATTTAGTAGGTTTGGTTTTTAAAATTAACAATTATTAATGCATCATGAATTTTCAGTGTACATAATAAAAATATGCAAATAAGCTAAACATCAGTCTCAATAGACAGTATCTTAATAAACTGACTTTGTGTTTTAAGAGAAAAACACTATATTTTCTTATAGAATTACAGAATATATTAGACATCAAACCACAAAACCTAAAATAGTCTATCTAATCACATCATTAAAAGCACATGTGCATTTTAAATACATGAGACAAGATTAGTAGTCCCATTTAAGTTCTTGTGTTAAAATTCAGAACAGCAATCATTTTTAAGTCACAAAAGAGAAAATCTTCTAAAATCTTTTCAGTTTGTAAGAGTAAAGGCTTTTACTTGACTGTTACTTACATGAGTTCATATCAAAGAATATCACAGAGACTTTTAAATTCATAACCATTGTCTATTAGTCTGTTTTTAATAATTTTTCTTTGGCATGTGATCCTCTCTAATTAGATTCCACTCTCTGTTGTTTCAAGACTCCATAAACTGGTGTCTTATATACCAGCTGCTAAAGCAGGAGCTACTGTCTAAATGATATTCACAATGCGTATTTAGAAGGTTTACAATTATACCCTTGCTAATAAATTGTGCTATTTTCCCCAACAATTTTAAGTGCTAATCTTCAGAAGGCATTTTAAAATTAGCTAAAATTCTGTCAAGAGATTTACAAAAATTGTTAGCATGAAGATAATTATGTCACAGTCCTTGGACTCCATCTCTGATTGTGTGCATAAATCAGAAAATGTCAGCTGTGTTTTCCCTTAATAATTATCCTTGCAGCAATATATTATAGTCTAAACTCCTATTATAATTTTTGTTTCTGGTTTCCAAAACACCAGACAGTTATTTCAAAAGTTTGCAACTGATTGAATAATTCATATTTCCCAGAATAATAAGTAATTATCAGTTCCAAAACTTTAAGCATCAGCAATAAGTAGATCAATATGGAAGGAATAAATTCAGTTTTCATGAACCTCCATCCTAAAGACCAAAACACTTAATTGTGATAATAATTTTTGAAAATATTAATTAGGCAACAATCTACCATAGCAGATGTTAGGCAAATAGTGGTAATGATATGAATAGAATTCCGAGACATAGTTTATTTTAAATACAGTAACAGAGACACGTGAAACATAGGTGTCTGAAATATATACCAAATGACTTAGCCTCTCTTAAAATTTTCTTGTAATATTTATTAAGAAATCCATTTTTGAATGAAAAGGAATGAAATAAAATACACTAAAATAAAACAAATTCTGCTCTTTTTTTCAATATCAAATTAAGAGTGTGCTTTCATTTTCCCTACTCAAAAGGTTAGGTGACAGTTAGAATTTTGACTTGAGAAGTACAATAATGATAAAAACAATTTTTAGTGATCTTTATGTTCCATTAGCTACACTAGGAAATATTTTGCTTCATGTGTTTCTCACGATATTAAGTATTTTAAAATTAGCAAAGACAAAAGTTCTAATTCTTTCAAAACTTTGAGGTAGTATATCAAAATCTGGATATAGTAGTAAGGGTTTATGACTAACAGTTTAGTATTATAAGACTTTTTTTTGCATTTTAGTACAGGGTCTACAGAGTCTACGGGTCTCAATATGAGTACACTGGACTCATAGTGATTTGCCTGTATTCAGCCTCCCCAGAGCTGGGATTACATGGTGTGCCACCATGCCCAATCTCAGCTGCCTTCTCAGCACACCCCAGGGGCGGGGCTGGCATACCAGGCCAGGATCAAAAAATTAAGATTAATGGAAAAGAACACACTTTCCTGATAGATTAGTTTTACAAAAGGTATTTTGGAATAAAAGTCTTTATATCTTTCTGTCAACAATAATCAATAGAGGCACATTTTCTACGTAACCTAACCACTGTATTCCTCCAATGAAATCTCAGAGTAGAAAAATATCTGGGCTTGAAACAACTGGGAAATAATGACCATGAGAATCACGAACACAGGAGTTACAGTCATGGATGTCCAAAGATACATGAGAGGTTAAAAAAAATAATTTTCTAAAATATAAATTTGTACTCATGGAAGCCAGATTTTCTTCCTCTTTAGTCAAAACAACAGAGCTGGAGAGATAGCTCAGTAGCATAAGTGCCTGCCTGCCAAGCACAGAGTCCTGAGTTCAATTCCCAGTACCAAAAAAAAAAAAAAAAAAAAAGGCAAACCAACAAACAAAACTTTCTCCTACAAAATACAACAGCATCACTTTACAATAATTTTCTTAAGATTATTTCAAGAGCCACTGAGATAGCTCAGCAGACTAAGTGCCTGCTTAGGCAAGCACAGGCACTGGCCCACCGGCACTGTCCCCAGCCATGCTGAGCCAGCCACCGAGACCCCACATGATGGTGAACGCCTCTAATCCTAGCACTGGAGAGTCTGAAAACAGGAGGATCACATACATATGCATCTAAGCTGTGGAATGAGACCCTATACCAAATATATAAAAAATTTAAAGAACTAATTTAAAAAGTGACACAAATGATGGGATAAGTATGTTTAAAGTGGAGGAATATTTTGAGGAAGATTAATGGCAATGTGTCTAACTGCTATCAATATTTTAATATAAATATAAACTGTATATATCAATCACATCTTGTATACATTTGTACTTACGTGATGGTGCAATAATGGATAAAATCTCCAAAATGAAAATCTGAAGGCTGTCTTCATTTTAATATACATTACTAGAAAATTAACTAAAAGTTCATAGCAATACATAGTTCACTAGTAACATAAGAAAGTGCTTAGTTACCTGAAACTTGGCTAGTACTAGATATTATGAATTTCTCATTGATACTGATTTCAAAGTAAGGAGAGCTCAGTGGCACAGTGCCTCCCTTTCAAGTACAAGGTCCTGAGTTTGATTTCTGGTACAAAAAAAAAAATCTGATTTCAAACTGAAATCCAGTTTGCAATTCCTGATTACTAATGAGGTTGAACATTATTTATTTATATTTATTTGTGATCTATATTTTCTCTTTTAAATACTGTATTTTGATATTCCTTGGAAGTTTTTAAATTCTATTATAAACATAAAAATTCCAAGCAATTATTTCCTTTTTATTTTTCTGCAGTAACTTTTGCAACATGAATTCTCTTTGTAGTTTGCTTGTTTTTAAAGAAAATTATTTACAGCAACACAAAAATATATACTACATTATGAGCTATACTGGATTTTATAGAAAATTTTATAGCATTAAAAGGCATAATTGAGTCAGCCAGACAGCTCAGAGGACTAACGTGCCCGCTTAGGCACAGTGTAGTGGCAGGGGTTCAATCCCCAGCTTGCCATGCTGGTTCCACCCCCAGGGCATGCTGAGATGGCGATGGAGACTGAGCATGGTGGCACACGCCTATAATCCAAGTGCTTGGGAGGCTGAAAATAGGAGGAGCACTATGAGTCCAATCTGTGTAGTGAGACCCTGTAGACCCTGTATTAAATACATTTGGAAAAGGCATAATTTAGTAAACAGAAAGAAAATATTAATAATTATAAAATATTTTAATGGATATCAAAACAAGAACTTTTCTCATTTGACTACTGAACAGTGATAAGTTTTTAACCCAATATTATAATATGTTAGCATTTGAATATTTGAATCTGCTTTGGGCCCAAACGAAGCATTCCAGCATTCACCATTTTTTGATGTCTAAAGCATAAAACTTAACATATTTCAATGGCATATGAGAAAACTGTTTTGAGAACAGGAGTTAACCAGGCAACTGTATTGAGATGAAACCATGGCATCAACAAATGTCTTTCTTTTTGCCATGTTTACTCCACTACTTTTCATGAAATGGTCACTTGTCATATATTTAAACATAAAAGAGCAGATAAAATTTCTGCAGGTATGTGAGTTTTTTCCACTTATTAATTTTTTAAATATTGATGTAATTGGAAAAAATAATTTATTCATATCTACAAATGGTGTCAAACCATGAAAGTATTATAAGAGCATCTTCCTATATCTGGTGGAGGCCAATTCCTAATTCCAGGATTCGACTCTTAAATCAAGACTATCAGACATGGTTTCTTTTTATCTCTTTTTCTTTTTTCTTTTCTTTTTTGGTACTGGGATTGAAACTCGGGACCTTTTGCTTTGCTTGCCAGCAGGCATTTATGCTACTGAACTATCTCCCTGGACCCCAGACCTTTCTTCTTAAGAATGTACCTTTTATTTTTCCTTGCTAGATTTGAGTTGTGTAACAGTTGAAATACAATTTTTAAAAAGGTTCAAGCTTCATTTATTGTATCTGTAGAAAAAATTTTAATGTAAAACACATGAATGTGGGTAATTTTCTCTACAGAACTTCACTGAAGGAGTCTGAGATAAGCATTTTTCTCCTTGAAGGAAAATTGTGCACTCTAAAGAGGTTAAATTCTAAAATAATACAAATCAACTTAGATTAATGATCATGCTAAAAGATTTTCCAATTTAGCCTATTTAAATATTCCTACAGGTTGGAGCATGAAAAAATTATAAGGAAAATAATGCATTTATGGTACATGACCATTACAATGAGAATCAAATTTGAAAATTCAATGAAGAGAGTTGATTATGTAGATTGCAAGGCTCAGATAATTTACATGTGATGAAAATTACAGTATAAGTTTGAAATTAATGGCATTATCAATCATTATTTCCAGAACCAGTCCTTTTATAAGATTATCATGGAGACAAGAGAAGATTGACCGAAAGATTAGCAACACTTTCATACCATCATAGACCACAAGTGGCTTAACTTGTCATTAAAAATATACTTATCAAAATTTCCAGCCACAAGCTGGAAACATTGCACTACGCTGCTTCCTATACTCACTTCTAGGGATATCTTATTAGTGACTTTCTTGATGTACACTGGAGACAACAGGAAGAAAAATGGATAGCACCAGGTCCCAAAGGACAGAATGTGATCTTAAATGCTGCAAACGCTAAAATAAGATCATCACCTCAATGCTGAAATTACTATGTTACAAAGTTACTAAGTCTACTTCCTCAAACTGGTCAGGATCATTGAAATAAAATTCCACCAATTACCCAAAATAACTAACAGGGATAATGTTTGCTTCTGAGCATTAAAAAGCATAAATATTTTAATTTCAAAATGAACAAATCTTGTACCAATCTCCTTTTACCAAATTGGAATGAAATAGCCACAATTGAAAGAATTTTTCTCTGTACTGAATATTTATATATCCTCATGGCTTTAAATTATACTTCACCTACATTAGGCATTCAGAATAGAAACTATATTACATATGATGGACAAATTTTGTATGAATATTAAAATTAAACAAAGAAAACATATTCCCATATGAACCAAATGCCTAGAACTTCTAATATGTAGTAGCTCCTTTTTACAATTAATGGAGTTGTATTAATGGATAATTACATTTTTACCATTAATGAAAAATTTGATAAGCACTGCCTTGATTACATAATTCTTAGAAGTCAATTAGCTTCACAGAGGAAGTCAGTAAGCATATCTCAATTTTATTTTATATTGACTTTTTTTTTGTATTTTAGGGAAGGGTCTACAGGGTGTTCAGGNTCTCACTACTAGATCAGACTCAGTGATTCTCCTATTTACAGCCTCCCAAGTGCTGAGATTACAGGCACGTGCCACCGTGCCCAGCCTCAATTGCCTGTCATGGTGCCCCAGGGGGCGGGGCTGGCATGACTGGCCCAGGTATTGAACCCTCGCCCCTGCGCCAGTCTGCAAGTGCTTTAATTTGCTGAGCAATTTGGCTGGCCATTTAATGACCATTTGTAATACATTAAGTAATATTTTTGTTAAACATTAAACATTTCAATCTATAAACTGAATAACTATTTTGGCA
>NDGM011086844.1:0-15516 GCA_002564305.1 Octomys mimax | reverse complement strand
AAAAAAAAAAAAAAAAAAAACATTCTTTTTCACGGATGCATCTATTTTGTTTGAAAACTAATTGTACACTGTCCCTCTTCTCTCTGAGCACATCATCAATACTCATAAAATATGTATAGCCTCACACAGACTATCTTACAAAAAGGTATTGATACTATGGCAAATTCTTGGTATAATAATGAATATTTTAACAGCTTTCCTCTAGAGCTTTAAAAAATCGTGCAGGGTAAAAAATCCAATATTAATCTGCATATATTTCTCCATCTTTCCCCCTATTACTTTCCAGACATGCTTTCTTAAAAAAAAATGAGAATTTTGATTCCTTACAGCAAAATATACAGACGGCAAGCCTGGCATTTGGCATATGTTTGTAATCTCAATTGCTCTGGAGACCAAGGGAGGATCATAATTCTAATTTTATGATAGTAAATCACACTGATATTTGTAGTTGATCAAATGCTTATGAATGAATAAGAGTCTGCAGTATAAATATAAAATAATATACTAAAAGATTATATTAAAATAAGGTTTTGTTTATAGTGGCAAAAACATAAACTTGTCCTTAGGATAGGTTTAATTTTTTTTTTTTTTTCTAGTACTGGGGACAGAACTGAGAACCTTACGTTTGCCAGGCATAAAGCAGGCACTTATGCCACTGAGCTATTTCCCCAGCCCTAAATATTCTTATGCAGAATCTAAATACAAACTGGGCGCAGTGGCACACACATATAAGCCCAGCAGTTCCAGGTTGAGACAGGAGGAACTCTGTGAGTTTGAGACCAGACTGGTGGCTACAATCATGAGCGTAAAGCCAGCTGAACTGAACAGAGAAACCCTGTCTGAAATAAATAAATAAATAAATAAATAAATAAATATCCAAAACAAACTTCAGATTAGTGCCCCAATATAAAGATTAACATGAAGAACTCAATGTACCATGTGTATCAGATGTATAAATAGAAGCTGATTCTTCTTATATCTGTGGGCTTATATTTCTGATAGACTGAACATAAAAAATGTCTAAGACTTCATTGTGATCATTCATGAAATGAAAGACAAAGTCACAATGGGCCTGCAAACACTGTTAGCTCTTCTTAACTCGAATCTTCACCTCAATATTAAGAGTAATGAAGCTCCTGGAGACTGCTAAGACCCATTCATTATGAGAATGAGCCAAGCTAGCTTCCCTTAGGGCTACCGTATTTCTAAGCCAAAAGGGCACGGATGGTGCACCGTGACCATTAGAATCTGATAAATGATGTAGTGTCCCTCTTCTAATGCAGTGATTGATCACTTCCAATTAATTCCTGAGAGAAATCGATGGTTTCTTCCTAGAGTGTTTACATTAATTGATTTATGTTAATAACGAACACCCTACATCCACAGTTTGCTAGAGCCGATGCGCCATTTTATGCATAGCTTATTTCTAGTATTGAGTATTATTACGCAATTCAGAGCTCCAAAAACATATACAAATATATAAATGAGTAATTGAACATAGGAAATTTAACACAGCATCTACAGTTGGACACTCATACATATTGGGTTGAATCAAATACAAGGAAACAGCTTAGAAAGTTCTTGGTTGGTTGGGATATAGGTTCGAAATGTCATCCATCATCTACGGGGGTCCTATTTTTTATTTGGACTTATACTCCTTACAACAACTACCAAAATAATTTACATCTCATACCTTATGACACAGAGGATAATGGTCTAATCAAATGTTCACTCCATTTCTGCTCATAGTTATCAGCGACTTAATATATGTCAGCGGTAGCACGAGGCTCTTGTCTGTTTGATGGGGAGCCAGACGGGGCTGCGGTGTCCTCGCTGAGCACGCGGTCCAGTGCAAATGACAGATGCAGTTGTATAACAAACCTACAATCCACAGGAAAAGTGGCTGTCTGCAGGGAAAAATAAAGCAATATATTCAGAGATCAGAATTAGCATGCAGGGATAAAATGAAACTGAGAACTGAAAGATCCCAGGATATTATTGGATGCAAGAATGTGAGACGCAAGGGCACTAGACAGAAAAGAAACAAACAAGCAAAACAACCTACCTATTCCAAAAACTAAAAGAATTCCTATGGCACACGCAGGAGAATGCTGAGAGAGGGGCGTGTCTGGATGAGTAAAGTATGTCTCTGATCAAATAAGGCAAGAAAAGAAAATATCCTCTGTTGAGAGCGCAGTGAGAAGCTACAGCTGCTCAATGGCAGGAAGGAAGCACTGGCGATATTAGTGGGAGAAATGCTGTGAGCATGTGCACAAGAGTCCCGGGGAACTCAATCATTTGCTCTTATATCTTGAGGATATAAACTTTAAAAAAAAAAAAAAATTGCCGTGTATGTGTTTTGTTTTGTGCTTACTTTTTTTGTTGTACTGTGAATGAAATTCTGGACCTTTGTACTGTAATACATCCCAACACCCCTCCTGCTTTTTATTATTTTTATTTTGCAACTGGCTATCACTAATCTGCTAACTGGTCCAGGCTGGGCGCCACGTTATAATCTTGTCTCAGGCTCTGTGTGCTGGGATTATAGGTGCGAGCCACTCTCCATCATAATCTATTCTACAGAAAGGCTAATGCAAGACTCTAAGAAGTGATGGTTTGAACCAAGCAATGAAGACTTAGGACTTAAGAAAATGTAGCTCGCAAGGAACTTTGTATGCAGTAGCGCAACTGAAGTCATACGATAGAATTTCAAGTCCTGTTAAAAAGGTGAGCTGGTTGGAAGTAGAAGATTCTGCTGGGGTACAGAACTGAATACAAGCCCAGTGGCTTCCAACCTTGGCAACCGGAGGAAGGGCGGGAGGACGAGGCTGACCTCAGAGGTGGCAGGGGAAAAAAAGCTGAGGTGGGTTAAAAGGAAGTGACATCTACTCTGCTGAGGCAGTGACGAGACGGGCCATGGGGCCAGCCGCTGCAAAACAAGCAGATTCTCAATGAAACGCACCTTTCCTACTTCTTTCACATTTCAGGAAATAAAGGAAAGTCCCAAGGTAATCCACAAAGTAAGAAAACTGAAGCCCCAAACCTCCACATTGAGCCAGGAGTCCTGCTAAAGTGGCTGTAATTCTCTACTTCTGCCAGACAGAACTGAAACTGCGCCTAGGGGAGAATGAAGGCTTCTTAGGTACACATTTCCATAAATTTAGGACAGATATATCATATATATAATTTATAAACAAAAGAATATATATACAGATATATGTATATATACATATGCATGGGTTCACAAAAAATACAAAACATAAACTCCTCTGAGTAACAATGAAGTGGAAGGATTTCATCCCAATGTACTTCCAGTTGTGAGATGACTAATGTAGCCGATACAATAAGTGTTATAAAACAAAAATGGAATTATAAAAAGATGCATGTAATACAAGATTATCAAAAATGGCCACATTTGGGAGAAAGAGCTAAGAAAAATTTGGGGTTTAAAATTTATAGTTTAAATCTGAAGGAATGGTTTAAAGATCAGACCAGACAGAATTAGCAAGATTTTACCTATACTGCTTTGGAATATAGATAATATGGATCTGATAAAACAACAATGAACCCATGATTTGGATGCGAGAGACGTGTAACATATATTTCCTCCCATATAATAGAATAAGCTAGGCAGGTGGGCTCCTGCCATCATGTACATGTAGGTTTATTCGAGTCACAGCGATGGTCCTGGCCTCCTCAGCCGTGGTCCCAGGTAGGTAACTAGCAGTACACTGATGCCGCAACCCATTTAAAGGAAGAAATAGAGCCTTAAGAAAAAATAATTTTATATTTTACGTTGGATAGATCATTTTTATATACAAGTAGCCAAAATCTAGTATAATAGCAAATCTAGTGTTACGGAATCCTGTGTTTTTTCTAACAGCAGAAAAAATTGGAAAAATTTACCCTTAAGCAGGGTGGCCATTTCCAGCTAAAACCCAGGGGTGGAATTGTTTTACTAAGTAAATGAGAATTAACAGTGATTCCCACAGCAGCTCAGAGTAATAGGGAGCTAGAGCCAGGAAAGAGAACTTGTAGAATTAGCAATGTTCTCACATAGGCCTGGTCTGTCCCAGAAGAAAATGTCAAGGGAAGAAAACACTGAGAGGACAAATCCAGGGGTTTTGAGAACAGAGAAAAAAATACATCCTTAGAAAAATGAAATACAACATATGACATGAGAAAAACAGAACATTTCACAATTAGATATGTTGTAATGAGGACAGAAACTAAACAAGGATCATCTTGAAAGAAAACAGGAGATCACGGAGAGAAGAACTGCAAGCCTTCTGACAACGGCCTGCAGGTCAACGGGAGCCACAGAGGAGTACATTAATCTGCTTACTATGTGAATCTAGAATCATATACATAGCAAAACCACTTCCCAACATGGATAAGTCAGATAAGTCAAAATGTTTACAGATGACTATTTTACAAGTTCGTCAGTGGGCTAGAGATACAGCTTGATGGTAGAGCGCCTGTCTAGTACGTGTAAGGTGCTGGGTCAAACCCTAGCACCGAGGGGGAAAATATTTAATAGCCAGAGACCTCCTCCACAGGACCATAGAAAAACAAATTGAGAAAAACGTAGGTAAATCAAGATACACTTGTCTGTATAAAATGTTAATGACAATGTCACAGCTTTTTGAGTTTCTTATAAAGAATAAAACCAAACTATTGAAAACTAACCCCTGAGTTGGAAGAGCTCGAAGTGAGAGTTTCCTAAGACCCACTGCACCACTAGGAAAGAGGATCAACATATTGAGTGCTATTGGGTACATTTAAGTTAGAGTTTAGAAAGTAAAGCCCTAGGTGTGGAACATTCTAACTGGGAACGCAAAATAGAATAAGATAACAAAGAAGGAAATATTTCATCAATCAAAAGGAACAAAGAAATCATACATAAATGAAGACAGTAGGAGGACATCGGACTGGAAAAACAAACTACAAAGTCAGTATTTTCATAGCTATCAAGTGACTTCACATTTGTAGTCTTCCTTTCATGTTATTTTGCTCCAACCACAGAGGGATAGATCCTAGGGGATAACAAGGTTATTACATTCAATTGCATCTTCTGAAATCCTTAATGTTGTCAAAATAAAATACATGAAGGTTTTAATGCTGGCTTCATTAACTCAAATATTAAAAGTGTATGCTACATGCTGGACACTGTTGTGTATGCTCTCGGGCATTTCTCTTTAATCTCTTTCAAGTTTCTATTCAGAAGATTAAATATTGCAAAACTAATTAAATGAAATTTTCAGTAAGACTATGCATAGAACAATATATCATGGAGCCTAAAATAAACAAATACAGAAGTATAAAAAATGAATTTTAAAATGTTAAGTCTGTCAGTCTTTATCATTTTATCTTACACTGAAGACAGAACTATAAGAAAGTACGCTAAATCTAAAATTGGAGTCTGCCATGGTAGAGTTCTTCACGGGGCTGTTTCCCTTTTGGGGGAAATGGAGGCTGCAGGCTGGTTCTTGAAAGAAGCTTATGTAGTTGACAGAGGAATCACCTTCAGTATTATGCCAACTGCAACCTAGAAATGGTTTATATCAATCAGAACTAGGGGGAAAAAAAAGGAAGCAGATCATAAGCAATACAAATTGACCATGGTTTCCTAAGATTATCTTGTACTATAAAGTGTACTTACTAGAACGAAAGTAATTTATGTTCAGATTCTACCACAGAAGGAAAGATTGTACGAAGTTATACAACTGGTTTTATTCTAATTCCATTTCTGGAATTAAAAATTAGCTTTCTGAATATCAGTACTTTCCAAAAATTGTTGCATTGAATTACCCTCCACATGGCCAAAGAGTTCTTGATTCCTGGGAAGTTATGTAACTTCAGTAACAATGGCTAAATAATTTAAGTGTGGTTATTGGAAATCACTGACAGTTGAAAACATTCAGGTAAACAAAAGAAATCAGGTTTCCACAAACAAGTGTTCCTGTCTCCATAAGACAGCCACCAAGGGAAAAATAGGAAAATCTAACATTTCAGTCTTCATGTCACATGAACTGAATTTGTCATTTATTCAGCTAGTTAATCACAGTACAATAGTAATACAAAAGTTTGATTATTTGACATCAAATCCAAAGTCATATCCAAAGGCACAGATGTTTGTATTTCAGTTTTAAACATGATATGTATTGAAGTAAATGCTTTAAATTGGCATACTGTGTGGGCTTTCGGACAGGAGTACTTTGCAAAAATGGGTAACAATTTTTGAGTAATGCAATTTTAACTCATATTAAAACTTGTTAGAACACTGTGTTAATAAAGCCAAAGTACCAGTTTATACTCCAAATAGTTCAATTAACTTTCCAAACTAATATTATGAGAGTACGACAGGTAAACAAGGAAAAACAAAAATAAAAACTAAACTAAAAGAGTAAACGATAGTGGTTTAAAAATAAATGCTGTTTGTTGTTTTAAAGTTGGTGCTTTAAAAAGTACATATATTTTCAGCATTGCTTGAAAAGCTCTTTGTAATAAAAAGATCATTGTTAACTTCATGGTTTTAAGAACACTACCAGTATGTCACTTCGTCTAGAAAATCCCAGGCTTTTCAAGTCAACGAATGTGCAAATTTATCCAGGCGTAATGGTGTACACGTGGGATGCCAGTGCTACGGCTGAGGCAGGAGGAGTGCAATAATTTCGAGGCCAGCTTGGACTACACAGTGAGTTTAAGATCAGCCTAGACTACACCGCAACACCCGTCTCCAAAACGAAGACAATAAATAAATAAATAATTAAAGAAATAAAATCTGCAAATCTACAATTGTATAAACCATTGTAATCTAGCACCATAAGTAATTACATTTTGGATTTAGGAACCTTAAGTGATTTGCTAAGAACACATTCAAGTAGTTAAGAGAACGCTGTCCAAGGAGAACTGGAGCTTTAGCTGGGAGCCCAAACTTGTCACCTCCCAGGCGCTACCGTCACGCACCACTCCGCAGAGCTAGTAACAGGTCCGTCCAGATGCTAAGCCCAGGGACTTCGAAATCGCCATCCTGCGCCTTGCAGGACTCCAAGACAGTTCGAACCTCATCTTTCAGAGGTGGAGGGGCCTGGCTCAGACTCTGAAACCTGCAGAACAACTCCTCCCAGGGGACGTCTTGGGACTCGGCTCCAACCCATGCGCCTCTCTGCAGGTCGTAGCACAGCCGTCGACCCCAGTCTGTTAACAGACTCAGGTAGGCACGAGAGAGCGCAGGATGGCGACCCGCTACGGAGGTCAACAGCCCGGCCGGGAGGCGGCAGAAGGCAGCCAGGACTTCCGATCGCTCCAGAAGCCACCGAACTAGCAGAGGACTGTCCTCTCCAGGTGTTTCTGGGCCGCCCCGTCCCAGCTCCTCTTCCGGAGGCTGCAACAGCGCCACAGCCGTCACCTGCAGGAAGCGGTCTCGCGGCACGCGCGTCCACAGGCGGCTGAGCCACCCGCCGGGGCCCCCGGCCTCGGCCTCCCCGGCCTCCCGCAGCCGCCCGAGCAGCAGCTGCGCCTGGGTCAGCAGCACAGGGTCCTCGAGGGGCGCTGGGCTCGCTCCGCGGGTGCCGTCGGCCTCCCGCAGCAACAGGAGCGCGGCCCGGCGGCGGGCCAGGCGGGCCAGGCGGGCCTGCAGCGCCTCCGCGTCTGCATCCTGGGGATCCGCGCCCGGGAAAAGCTGCTGCAGCAAGGCGCGGCCGGCGGCATCGCCCAACGCTGGGTTCCGCAGCAGGTTCACAGACAGCAGGACGTCCCCGCGCCCGAGGGCCTGGAAGCTCGTCAGTCCCCGGACCGGCCCCTCCGGCCCCCACCGGCTGCGCAGCCGCCCTTCCACAGCCGCGCGGATGCTGCCGTGGCTGCCAAAGCGCCGGTAGACGTGGCGCAGGTAGCGAGCCCACTGCAGAGCCCTGCGGACCGTCTCGGGACCCCAGGTGCTCACGTGCTTACTGCGAGACACCGACAGAACCTCGGAGAAGCGCTCCAGCTGCTGCAGGAGGGGCTCCATGGAGCCCGCGAAGGCCTCACTTCCGCATTCACCTTGGAGACGAAGACGCTCTGCACGTCGATTGGAAGATCCTGGAAAATGATCCGCCCTTCGCCAATTCTATTGGCCAGTTCCGTTGTCGATCTCATATCGGCTTCATCCGGGTTTTTTGACTCAGAGCGTAACGCCTGCGAGAGTCCTGGCTCCTTTCCGTTTTGCCGGGATTGTGGAGGTGCTACCTGCAGGGGTCTTAGGCAGAAGGGCGTTTTAGCAGAAGTCTGTGGAGCCGTGTGCAAGATGCTGCCAGAGAGGAAGGTGTCTGCGCTTGTTTTTGCTTTGGAAATATCACCGGGAGGACATTTTCTGAGTTTTGCCTGCAAGATCTCTGCTGAGGTTTATTAGGCAACCACAGAGACCTGCTACTGTGCAGGAGAGAAAGTTACGAAATCAAATTTAAAGCCACTTTTACTTGGGAAAAATGATTTGGCACCCAATTTATGAATGCCAGGTACCATCCTAAATTTTGTCCCTTCTTTATTTTTTCTTTCTTTATTTGCCTTCTTTTGAGATAGGGTCTTCTTGCGTGGCAGTTCTGGCTAGCCTTGGGCTCACTTTGCAATCCAGGCTGGTTTCAAACTCGCAAGGATCCTCCTGCCTCAGCCTCTCAAGTTCTGGGGTTACAGTCGTGTGCCACCACGCCCAGCAACGCTCTTTCATTATTAGCGATGATTAATTGAAACAAAAACATCTACTTGAAGCTTAATACTTCATTAAAGTTTTAGAAGAATATAATGTTTTATTTGAAAGTTGCATACATTTTCGTATATTTCCAAGGCAAAATATCTTAATTCATTCATCCTTTACAAAGAAAATAACAAGTATTGTGCCAATGACTGCAAAAGAGGAAAAAAAAAAAAAGACCTACACTTGAATTTAGATTTAAAATTTGCACTTATTGGTGTTTTCCACAAATAATTTGGCAATTCCTACTGTCTGCACTGTTCACTAATCTGTGAATTTTCTCACTCAGTGTCAGTGCCACTACACTAGCTTTTTGAACAGGATGTCTTTCCAGTTCTCTAGATACTAATCGAAAATAAAAGGGAGGTGGTCATTTAAAAAAAAATACAAAATGGAAAGAGACACTTAAAAGGGGGGGGCATAATTCATTTATTAAAATGCATGTTCCCACACCTCTTAAAAATAAAGCAGTTGTGTTCATGCTGTAAAGTCTGTTTTCTTGTTTGATTTTTATCAGGGAATGCAAATTCTTACTTGGTCTTGGAGTAATTATTTCTCTTTTATCCTAAATTTATCATGAGTCTTAAAATGATTTGACTTGACTGCTAGAAATTCACAATTAAATGGACAGCCCGCCTTTCTGCAACAGTGCACATGTCAGTAATTGGTTTATTTATTTATTTTTTATGTACATGTTGTAGGGTGCTACAGGATTAATGGAAAAGTTGAGAGTTCTACCATGTAAGAGAGAAAGTAATAAATCTGATGTGCAGAAAGCCTAAGGAACTGATCTATCAATGGAAAGCTTCAAAGATAAATACTAAGAAAAACGGTGAGTTTTCATGGCAACCGTTCATACTTCTGCAAAGTCTTCCCTTGAAAGAATTTGTTTTGTCTCCTTTTTTCAACTGTTTGTATTTTTTCTCTTAACTTCTTATACATTTCTTTGCTTTTCTCTTGCTACTTTCAATTTTATGTGCATCTGTCTGGCCATATGAGTAACTGGTTGGAAGATAACGTTGTGTATTACAACAAATACTGTGAAATTCATATTACTTTGTTACATGAAATTCTGTATCGCTTGTAAATTTTTCTGTTTTAATTCTAATCTGTACTCTCTAAAAAAAAAAAAAAAAAAGAAAGAAAGAAAGAGCCATGCCCGTGCATGGAAGCTAAAGAACCCTAAAACACCTGCAGTGAGGCGGAAGTGAGAATGCACGGCTGCTGTGTGCGCGGGTGAGCTGGTACCGTGGAATAACTTGAAATCCTTACGCACATGTGTCCATGCCCAGTGACATGCCTGTAATTCCTACTTACTTCCAATTAACCTACACTTATTAAATAAACACACTGTCTAAAGATTTCTCCTCTGAAAGAAAGAATAATCTAGGCTTTGGAGTTGCTCCCCCCTATGTTGCATTTAATGCAAGAAAACTCAAAGAGCATTTATTAAGCTCCTACTGAAAGAAGGTACTAGGGGTTGAAAGGAGGTGATGGCAAAATTTCTCACTTCAAGCAGCCTAAATTCCTGACACAGGGTGACAAGGGGAGCAGAAGTACTTAACTACAATGAGTCAGATTTTGTGTATTTTGAAAATTGCAGGAGGTCCAGGGATATAGCTCAGTGGCACAGTGCCTGCTTGGCAAGCACGAGTTCCTGAGCTAAATTCTTGGTGCCAAAAAAAGAAAAGAAAATTGTAGGAATAGCTCTGAGAGACTAGATATAAACTGGCATGAGAGTTCGTGTATTTATTCATTCCTTACATCATTATTTTACTATAGGGTATCTCATACCTTATATGATGCCTGGTTTAACCCTGTTATGATTTGTGTCTAGTTGTCCCCCCAAAGCCTCATGCAGTCATGGGGCATACTTCAAGAGTTTGTGAATAACTCGTGATCCACTGGGATTATGGGTGTGAGTGCTGCTGGGATTATGGATCTAAATTATGGATCTAAATCCCCGCTGCAAGGGGCAGATAGCCTGAATGCAGTTTAAGGGAGACAGCCTTGCTCCCTGCAGCTATTGTTGCTGTTACTGCTCCCCTTTGCTCCTGCTGTTTGGGGCCATTCCACCTCCTTGAACTGTCGCCCTCTGCCATGTGGTACTCTGCCTTGGAGCCAGCTGAGTACGGACTGAAACCTGCAGTAACTGTGAGTGAAAACTTTCCTTCCTTCACTTTGAGTGTTGCATATTTAGTCCCAGCAATGAGAGAAGAGTAACCGAGACAAGCCCTTAACATGTTTAAATAAATCATGAGATAAAGTAAAATCCAAGTGAGGGAAATAAGAGAGTAGCCCATCAGTATCTGAATATGTATGACACTGTAGCAGAAAATACTCCCCACACCATCCAGTACACTTCAGTTTGTTAGTTGTCCAGGTGATAGTTCTTGTTCCAGATCCAGTCGCTTCTGGTCACTTAGAGAGAGCTGGCTACTACTCCACTGTTGGTAGGACTGTGTACACTGGTACAACCACTGTGGAAATGAGTGTGGAGATTTCTCAACAAAAAACTAGGACTAGAAGCCCTGTGTAACCCAGCCATCTCCCTTCTGGGTACTTTTTAGAAGAATTGAAACCATCATACCACAGCAACATATGTGCATCCATGTTTATAGAGGCATAAATTGTAATAGCTGAATCTTGGAGACAACCCAAATGCCCATCAACCAAGAGATGGATAAAAAAGATGCAGTTTTACACAATGGAGTACTACGCAGCTATAAAGAAGTATAAACTTCAGGCTTTTATAGGAAAATGGGTGCAACTAGAGACCATACTTACACATGAAATAAACCAGACTTGCATGTATAAGTATTGTATTGACTCCTTAGTGTGAGAAATTGAAAGAATAAATAAGATTTAAAAGGCACAATCGATATTGTGAAAGGGAAAGTAACTGCTCAAAAGGAAAGAACTGGAATGGGGAAAGGATAAAAGAATATATATATATATATATATATATATGCATACACACAAGATAGCTAAGATAATTGTACTACTAGTTTCTGTTAGTTCATTGAAAGCAAGTAAGTGCTTAAATTGTTTGATCAATTTGCATGCCTATATCTTATAATCTGAGCAACTATTTGCAAAGATAACTATATGCAATGTAATAATGATTGTTAATATCCTATCATCTTGTTTCAAACTTCTGCATTGTTTTTTTTTCTCTCTTTAAAATAAAGGAAAAAATACAAAATAATAATAAAATAAAGAAATAAAATAAGGAGTGACTGGTCACTGGGGTTCATAGTGGATCACTGTGATGAACATTTTATAAACCAATTCCCTACTAACAAGCCATTCTGTCTCTGTACTTCCTGCTTGCTTGTCTCTTATCAGCCTAGACCACCGGAGATTGTGGTCTGATATTTTGGAAATGATCCTGATCAACGCCTGTGGACCACATGAATCTGCCTCCAAATCCTGGTGTCCTTTTTGTGTTTCTGCTAGTAGTGGTACCACGTGCTGTGAATATGAAGAACATTCTCTTGGCTTCTGGTTGTAATTTTTAACTTCCTGGAATATAATGAATTAGGGCAGACAAGAGAAGGACAAACCTTAGGAGATTTCATTAAAATAAAGTATCATTCAAACCATCAGAGGTAACCAACATAAACTAAGAAAAAGCCTTTCACAAAGCACCTACCTCTGGGAAAAATTAAGTGCAATCTTACACATACCATGCTTATTTGGATTTTGTGGCTAATACTAGCTTTTACAAAATAACCATGTAGTTTGAGGTACTAACCACGGCATAGCTCAATAGGTGGGGTCTGATAATCATCATCATTTAGGGGCCCAACTCTACAGCTTTCATACCATTCCCAAATGATAGAAATTTCTTCAGAAATGGCCTGGACAGTGAATTTCATTCAATCGGGCATAAGGAATTTAGAGGAAATTTTTCTTCTTTATTTTAATGACAGTAAGTACGCATTGACATGCATGGAAAGTCATGAGAGACCATGAGCGTATACAAGATGGGTATGGTGAAGACTTACATGATGGTTTCTTTCTTCCTTTTGACATTGGTATACATCTGTGTATAGCCAAAGTTGTCACAGACCTTCCCCACAGCCAAAATCATCTCAGGCTCAAAGAAACACTGGATTTCCACAGCCCTGAATTTAAACCTCTTCATAATCATGTAACCCTATTCAGGTTCAACTGCTTTTTGAGTTTAACAGTTTCAACAAGGCTTTATAGTTATTAAAAAATGATCTTTTTTTTTTTTTTTTTCTTTTTCGGAAATGGGGATTGAACTCAGGCCCTTGCACTTGCCAGGGAAGCGCTTATTCCACTGAGCCACCTCCCCCGAAGCCATCTCCCCAACTACCTAAAAAATGATCTCAACCAATTTTGTCAACATCTCTGGGCAATACTGGCTTTCAAAGAGGACTTTATTTAAAAGTCTTGATCAGGAATTGTGTTTGACCATTTCAAGTATAAGCAATCAGTATTAGGAATATATTCTTAAAGCAAGTTTAATTTTCCTCTTAAAGGATTTTAAATGTTCAGAGTTTCTGTAAATGCAATATTTAAAGTCTTCTCTACTCCCAGTATTCTATGAAGTAATTCACTCATGTACATTTTACCAATCATTTTTTAAAAATGTATTTAGTACAGGGTCTATAGGGTCTTATTACGCAGGTCAGACTTGTAGCGATCCTCCTGTTTTCAGCCTCCCAAATGCTGGGATCTGAAGTAACCCATAAGCATTGGTAGCAAAAAGCCAGTACTAGAGGAAAAATAAATGGGGTCTTTCTTCCCCTACTCTCTGCTAAGGTTTCAGATTTTGCTTTTATCTGCTAAATCTGTTTTTGTTTGATAACCTGTACTAATTCATTAGGTTCTAAGAATGTTTAGAATGAGACTACCCCAAGCTTGGAGTAACACACAGTACTCCCTATAAGCCTCAGAATTTACCACTGTTGCTAATCCCTGCCTGTCCTAGTGTCCCTTACTGACTTGTAATATTCTTACCCTGTCCCATTATCTTAGTTACTTTCCACTTGCTGAGACAAAATACCCAAGGTTTCAGTCCAAAATTGGCAGGCTCCAAAGCAGGGTAGCACATGGCATAGGGGCACCTGTTCAAGGTGGAGAAAGATGGCAAAAGCAATAAACAGGAGAGTGAGAAAATCTTTCTGTCCCTTATATTGTATCCAGAGTACCGGGATTAGCATGGTGCCAATCCAATCAGCAGACTGATTGAACAATCACCCACCCTTAATCCCAGCAGTGCACTACAAATCAATTTCATAAGTGGGTCCAGCTACCTATGAAAACTCATGTAAAATTACATAAAGCTTTGAAGGGGACACCTAGACAATGACCCTAGCACATATCCTTCTGTAAATGTTGCTCTGTCATCATCACAGTCCTTGAGAATTTACCCTTGTGCTTTTCAAGAACCTCAACTGACACTTGCCCAAATTCTCAGCCCTTCTTATAATTGATGTAGGTTTGCTAATTGTGGTGTTAGTCTCTTGCCTTCAGGGAATGAATGAGGAGTAGTCTAATGCACAGGCTCTCAGACACCTTGCCTTATATTCCTGCCAAACTATGAAAAATTGGTGATACGGTGATGAATGAATAGCCCATCGCAAAAGTTGGGAAGTCTTCCAATAGACATAATTAAAGGGTGCAGAAAAGGGAAATGTTTATACATGGGCTTTGATCATGAAGACCTTAGAGTGTCTCACTAAGGAATTAGATCTGTGTTCAACTGGCACTGGAATTCTCACGGCAGTTTGGAAGCAAAAGAGTTATTAGATCATATCTGTTATAAAGAAATATAAAAATTGTGTATCTTGTCAGTTGCTGGAACAACTGGCTGGATTTGGAGGTGAATGGGGAAGTTATTCCCTAGGCCTAGTAAGCGAAATGATGGTCTTTGTGACAAATCTATTCTAAATGGCAGAGGAAATAGCAAGGAAAGGCTTCTATTGGAATGGAGAGAATGATGCTCAAATCTGAGATTTTTCTGAAGAAGAATCAGTAGATGTTGAGAGGGGAGTCAATGATTATTCTGTTTTATTATTCCAGTGAGTGCATGATGTCCATTTAGCTTTAAAATTAAGGTACTGGGCTGACGAGATAGCTCAGGGGTCTAAGCGCCTGCCTAGCAAGTGCAAGGACCTGGCTTGGATCCCTGGTACTACAAGCCATGCCAGCCCCACACTGAGCCAGCCCCTGAGACCGAGTGTGATGGTGCATGTCTGTAATCCCAGCACTGGGGAGGCTGAGACAAGAAGATCGTTACTAATTTGAGCTGCATGGTGAGATCCTGTATTTATTTGGGCTGATGTCAGCAATTTGGAATGAATGAGAAAAAAATTCATAGAGCATTGGCTTATTGGAAATTCTCATGTATTTGTTTAATGATTCTCAACTATAATTTCTCACACTCACAGGATTCCCTGGACTAGAATATTTATAATAGGAATATTTAAGAAGCAAGGTAGTTTTATCCACCAAACTGATTTTATGTCCTGGTGTTAACATCAGCATGTTTGGGTGAGTACACAATAAGTAAAAGTTTACCTATAGATTATTTTAGACTCATTCTCTACTCTGTTGTTGGGACTAAAATTAGGAAAGCAAATAGCTATGACACAACTAACTCCTGTAAGACAACTTATTTTATTGTCCTGAAGACTCAGAGGCTTGGCTGGGAGATGGCTCAGTAGAATAAGCGCTTTCCTGGCAAGTGCAAGGGTCTAAGTTCAATCCCCGGTTCCACCAAACAAAACAAACAAACAAAAAAAAAAAAA
>NDGM011086831.1:2390-15202 GCA_002564305.1 Octomys mimax | reverse complement strand
GCAGGGGAATAGAAACTTAAGAAAACGGCTGACACTATTATAAAATGGATACCAGCTAATGGCCTCACACACTGAGCCAGGAGGATCACTACAAGTCTGAGCTGCATAGTGAGACCCTGTACAAGATACATAAAAAGAAAATAAGTTAAGCCCTCCCTCCATGTTTGCAAGATGTGGGTTCAGGACCTCCGGGATCACTCCATTTGAACCCGCGCCACTCCCCTCTTTCCAGCACTGGGGATGCTGGCATGCGCCCCCCGGGCCTCCGATGGGCTGCAAATCCTTCCTAGTCACCAGGACACCTCAGAAACCATGTGAGTGATGCTCCCTGGGACATTAGGGGAACCAGGGAAAGGAGGAAAAAGCATACACACTCCATTCTCATGCACATTTTTTCCAAATAATTTACATCTATGGTTTCTTGGATCCAGATCATTGGCCATTTCAGGCTGGGGAGATAGCTCAGTAGAATAAGCACCTGCCTCGCAAGCACAAGGTTCTGAGTTCAAGCCCGACTACCACAATAAATAAATAAATAAATAAAGGTTTAGTCTACAGTTACTGTACCTTGCCAGTCTGCAGCTGCACATGCCAGCGCTAATACGGGACGTGGCCAACCTGCTGTGGGGCCCCTTCTGATTTCCAGCAGGCAGCCCTACCACCCCAGTGTCCTGGGCGGTCGCTGGTCCCAAGTCCTCTGGATGGCCTGTTCACACCCCAGCTCTCCAGTTTTCCTTTTTCTCTGAATATTGTCTGCTTCCTCTCGCCTGTTCTTGCCCCCTCCCTGCCTCTTTGCCAGTTTTCCAAGCAGTGGGAAGCACAGGAAAAGCCGTCCAGAGTTCCATCGGAGCTCCTTGTCCCAGCACAGTGGTGCTGCTGTCTGTCCTCAACCCACATTACGAGGGGACAGCGTCATATGGGGGTGTGATGCCTTCAGGCCACCATCTGCCAACAAATGCACCGGAGGACTCTCCTTAGTGGGCCTGTTTTGTTTCGGTACCTAATTTGCAATGAGAAGGAAAGGACAGGGCCCCACTCAGCGTCTGACATACTCATGAGGCCTCGGCAGGAATCAAATCAGGACAAAAAGGCTGAGGGAGGTTCTCGGGGTTTGCTACGCTGGGAGAAAAATCCAACAGAAAATGCGCAAGACTCTTTAGGAAGTGGATGCTCTCCCCCACCCAAGGAGGCCAGGGGCACGTGACATAGAGGAAGCAGCGGGGAGCCCAAGGATCTTGGCGTAAACATGGGTCCTGAACTCTGCCTTCGGATCCAGTGTGGCGCGAGCCAGGACAGGACATTCGGTTGCTCCTGCCCTCAGCTGCCCTGTTTGCAAAACGGTTTGGTCCCTTGGCTCTGCCTACTTCACAGGTCACTGGCAGGTTCATCTATCTCTAGTCCAAAGCTCTCCGAGGTGGCAGCTGGAGCGGCAGGGTCTCGGCTGCAGGCTGTGCGCACTGGACCTGGGTGATTTTGAGGGAGGTGGCACCTCCCCCCCCACATACACACACAGACCGCACCCACACCCACACCCACACCCACACCCACATGGCACCCCCCCACACACACACTCAAAGTCCTTCCCAGCTGCCCGAGGCTCAGACTCAGGTTGACCCAGGATCCCAGGGCAGGGTACAACACCGCCACCTGCATGACCTCCCGGAACCAAGCCACACTGTGAGGTAGAGAAACTGAGACACAGAGTAGTGGAGTGGCTTTGTGACCTGTGAGCCCAGCTGTGGATGCCCTGCCTGGTCTCCTGGCAACCTCTTCTCCTTGCCTCTTTCCCAGCTCAGCGACACACGGTGGGGCCACCAGCAGAGCACTCGGGGGACAGCAGGCTCAATGAATACTCAGCTTGGAAGTTGCCCTGTCCCTGCCCAGTGCTCACTCAGGAGCCCCGGTGCTCAGGCAGAGAGGCCCCGATTTTACATCACCCTTCTGGGCTTGCAGATGAGGAGGCCAAGGATCAGCAGCAGCTGATGACCAAGAAGCAAGAGAACTGGGGAAGGGGCAGGTCCACCTGCGGGGCTGACACAGCCAAAGCCTTCTGTAGGCCAAGGCAGCCTTGATTTCAGCAAGAAAATGCATTCATTTTTATGGGGTTGGTTGACGGATTTGTCCACTGAAACCCATTCAAAACACACACACACACACTATATATATATATATATATATATATCCAGTTTATTTAGAGTCAAAATAAACCTTTGTAAATATTTTTGTGCTCTCTTTTTACCCTGCCACAAATAAAATATAATGATCTTGACGTTGAGATATTCTTCTGATTTTTCTCAGTCGACATGCTAGATAAAAGACAAAGACTTCCTTATTTTTGGGTTCATAAAACATTCTACATTTATGGCTTCATTTTTCTGAAACCCAGATCAAAGCCTGGCTGTGAAACTTTACTGTCCCGTTGCTCAGGGGTCTGTTGACTTAGTGCATACTTCAAAAATCCCTTCTTCCCTCCAGACCCTCTGACCACCTCGTTGGGGAAAAATAGGATACTTGCGTCTCATACTATTCAGGACCCGCAGGACGAGATTGACAGGGTGGGGTGCGGGGCGGGGCGGGGCTTCCTGGGCTCTGAGGGGAAGAATCGGCCTCGTTCAGCCAGCCCGGCGGCGTGTGGTGCCACCCAGCGCCGGGCACGTGGTGCCTTGCTGCTCCTGCGATCCCGCCCCCATCCCCGCTCACTGGCCGCCTTCACGATCGTTGTTTATATTAATCCCCAAAGAACCAAGCTTCATTTCATTTTATTTCGGAGAGAAACCCAGCAGAGAGAAGTTCAGGGGACCCAAATGTTTCCATAATTGCTCTGAGTTCTGAGTGTATTTCAGGCTGACAGCTGAGATAAAAAGCCCCGGCGCCTGCGCTGGGGGTCAGTTTTCAGTGCTGTGTGGGAAATGGAGCAGGGGCTGCGCCGGGGCTCCGGGAGAGCGAGCCTGCCGGCGCGGGCGAGGCGCGGCCACCGACGACGAGGACACCGCCCCGCGGCTCTGCGGCCCTCCCTGAGCCCGGAGGGGCTGGAGAGGGGGGCGGGCTCTTGTTCAGCTCGGGTTCTGCGTTCCTGCAATTGCTCTAGTTTTCTTTTTCCACCCACGTGGATAATTCCTGTTTTCAGTGGCATGGGAATGAGCCCGGGCCAGAGCGCTGTGCGCCATTCCCACGGCGGCTCCAGCCCAGACCGCAGGCCAGGCCGGCCGCGCCATGAGAAAAGCCGGGCTTGCCCGTGTCCTCACGGCAGCAGCGCTCTGGGAAGCGGCCCCGCTGCGGCCTGCTCACCCTCCTCCAGTGGAGGGCACAGATCTGCCCCTCGCGGGTTCTCCACTTCCTACCTTGGGGTTCTTCCTGTCTGAATAATGGGTCTATTTACCTTGGCCCCTTTTACAGTTCTAAGATTCTCTTCAAATAGTTGTGAGGCAGCCATAAAATACACCGGGAATTGAAAGCAATGGCTCTGCCGGCTGGAGGGCTCCTAGGATGCAAGGCCGAGGCCAGGCAAGCCGGCGTCTCGCTGTCCCCACCTAGCATTCAGATTGCGGGAGTCACAGAGGAGTGGGGTGGGGGCTTCTCCGACTTCCTGGTCCCAAGCCCTGTTTCCACCTTCACGACTCCTGTGCGCCGTGTGTGAATCACATCAGTGCTGTTCGCTGTCAAAACTGAGAGGCTTTGAGAACTTACATGAATTTAGAACAGTCATGACCTCGACATGAGCATCCATCGCCTTGCGGAGAAGGAAAGCAGCACACCCCAGGGAAAGCCAGCCATGCTGGCGAGAACGGGGCTGTTTCAGGGTTTTGCTCCATGGTCCTTCATCCGGGCCACGCAGCCGAAGCCGGCGTGGGCTCCACCTCTGCTCTGTGCACCACATGTGCCATGGTTGGAGGTGGAGCTCTGTAGGAGGAGACAGCGCTGTGCACACACTCGAGGCGGGGACCAGGGCTGCGGTGAGCTTTGCAGGTAGTGGCGACTGCAGGCTGTTAACAAGCAGCGGCAGCGTGGAGCCTGGATGTCCACTGGCCTCGCTGGCCTGCGGCTGGCTCTCTATCCTTAGAACGGCTCTGGGACGTCAGGGGCCAGTGACTTGGCCACTGCTGCCTCACTGGGCCGTGGGTGAGGGTGCCTCTGGTGACACAGCATTTAAGAAAGTCGCTTGCATGGCTGCCCCCAACCTCTTCAGCGCCCGGGAGGTGCCTGCCGGCAGCGGGAGACACGGCTGCTGACGTCCTAACTCTTATTTGAACATTCACATTTTATTATTGGAGGCAAACTGTTTGTCATCCTAAATGATAGGCAAAACAGCTGCCCACAACTTAGGCAACTGTACACGTGCTGCCTTTTCTTCAAACAACCAGCGTATTGTGGCCCACAGCAGCAGTATTTCTGTATACTTTCCATTTCATCATGGCACAGGAAATGATGCAAACTCAAGAATGAAGATTTAATAAAAGTAGTAATTGTTACTCTTTATCGAAGACGTAGTTGAGTGAAAAAGGGTTTTTCTATTTTTGATGTGGGTTTGAGGAAGAAGAACACAGCTGGCGATGGGTCAGTTGGTGTCATTGCCTGATTCCTCCAAGGTCACGGCAGGGTCAAGGTCATCACCCTGAAAAAAGGTAGATGATGTCTAAGTGTGGAGGTAGCTCTGGCCCCTCACACTCCATGGAAGGGGCTCGGGACTCCCTCGAGTCAGGGCCACACCTTGGCACCTGAAGCCTTGCTGATCAGAGTGCCTTTGTGGCTCTCCTGCCCTTCTGGGTGGACGTGCAGCTTGGGTTCCAGGCCCGTGGGTGTGGTGTCAAGGACCCAGGGCTCACTTGCAGGCACTGGGGCTGGCTGACAGCGGGGATCTGACCAGTGAACTGTGGGGTAGAGGCACATATCCACCTCAGCCAGTGGGAGCCTTGGGGGACCTGCAGGGGAAGCAGGTCTGGAGGGACTCCACTCGCCTCTGCCCAGTAGGGAGGACAGCAGGGGCAGAAGTTCTTAGAGGTGGTGGCCAGCAAGATGCCATAGAGAACCAGGAGTGGGATGGGGCGTGCTCGAGGTCAGCCCTGAGGGTGCCCCCTCTGCTCCTGGCCCTGGTGCCTACGCCAAAGCCACAGGCAGGAAGGCCCATCCCTCCCAGGAGTGAGAAGCAGGAGCAGGGGGGAGGAGCAGCCACAGCGAGACCTCGCCCGGGCCACTGGCTTTGGCGTAACCTGCACGAGGGGGTCACTGTGGATTCACTTCCATAGGCCACTGTTGCCTGGCGGGAGAGGACTCATCTCAGAATTAAAGCCATAAGAGATGCGTGCAGCATACAGACAGCCTCGCACCTGTCTGCTGTCCATCCGCCCATCTGTGCATCCGTCTGTGGATGGGTGCTCAGCTGGTAGTCCACGGATGCCAGGGTAAGGCAGGGCAGGGAGGTGTCGCCTTCCTTCCTAAGGTTCAGGCATTGTTTGATCACAGCCTAAGTTTGTGGGTGAAGTATACTTTGGGTCCTTCTTTGCTGTTTGGAGACCACAGTGTGAAGGCACCACTTCTGCTGCACGAATTCTGACTTGTTTCTGGAAAGAATTCTGCTGGGAGCAGCCGCTGGGCGTGAAGGCGCCTGCATCTGGAACACATCCCTTGTGAATGTCCCTCTGATTCCAGGTTCTCCCCGTGTCACGTCCTGCTCTTATTGGCTCACCCACCCTTACTGGCAAGCATAAGTGGAGGATGAGTGAGAGGAATTCGCTTTTAGAGCAGCACGTGAGGCTGGAGAGAGTGAATGAAATTCAGGGCCCTGAGGTTCAGGCCACCACGCGCCACCAGCGGCTCCTGGAGAAGGCAGGAGCTGGGCTGTGACCACCCAGCTTCTTGCCAAGCCTCCCAGCCATCAGGTGGAACCCAGTTTCCCGACACCCACAGAGGTGTGCAGCTTGGGGGGGCAGCCTGCCACCCCCACGGGAGGGGACTTTCTGGAAAATCAGCAGGGTTTATGCTGTGTCCCCCAAATAGAGCTGTAGCTGCTTCCCAGAATACCCTCTGCTGCCCACAGCTGGGTCCCTGGGTGGAGGCCTAGAAAGCGGGAGAGGTGTGGTAGGGAGCACGAACCCGGGTTGGCAGCGGCTTGTGCACGCTGCCCTGCCTCTTGGCTTCCTGGGTAGCTGGGGCTGGGGAACAGCTGCCACTAACAGCCATTCTCCTCCTGTGGCCAGTAGGGGGCCCCAGGGCCCTCATCGCCTGCCTGACCCCCATCCGTGGCAGTTTTTGCCTGTTTTACCATGGAGTCTCTTTAGCATCCCCCCACTTCTTAGCCGAGCCCCTAAAATACCTGGATGTGTGTGACACGGGACAGATGGAGGCGACGGGCTCAGTCCCAGCCTCTGGAGCATGTGGCCCGGTTGGACAGGCTTCGTCTGGCGAAGACACTGAGTGTGGTTCTGCTGGGCAGGGAGCCACGTCCTTGGAACGGGCCTCAGGGAGCAGAGCATCTGAGGGCCGCAGGAGGGGAGGGTGTGGGGTGTGCCCTAGCGAGGGGCTCCCGCCTTGTACTGAAGATGCACGTTGTGCCTCGGCAGTCTCACAGGGGCCTGTGCGTGGGCCAATTCACAGCTGAGAACCTGTAGGTTGTGAGGGAGGAGCCCTTGCCCAGGCAGCTCCCTGACCCTGGGCTGTCATTTCTGCAACCACGATGCCCAGTGGTCAGAGGCCTTCCATTTTGCTACATTTTGGTTGTATTCACACTGCTTTCTTGTGTGCCTAATTTTACCTTGTGTTCTGTGTAATCCCTGGCCTCTGCGCCTCGTCTCTGCAGCTGGACCATGCTCGGCAGACTTGGCCTCTCAGGCTGGGGCTCCTGCCCAAGCCCCCGGCTGTGCCTGTCCACGGGCTCAGCAGCGCTTGCTCTTGAGTTCCTGGGTCTGCGCTGCTCGCGAGGGTGGAGTGCAGCTTTAAAAGCTGGTCGTCTTCTTGAGGCGATGAGCTCCCTCTCCAGGTCTCCTCACGCCAAGGGCTCAGAGGGAAGAAGCCAAGCAGGTTGGAGGAAGCGGCAGCTGCACGGCCACGACCCTGCCGGTTGTCTCATCCTGGGCTCTCTCCCTGCTCCTTACCGTCCAGGCCCTTGTGCGCGTGGGCACCACGGCGTGGTCTGTGGCACTGTGAAGTCCTCTGTCTCCTTAGAGCCGGCTTGGGGTAAAACCTCCTCTTTTTACTAAGCCACCTGCACTTTTGGCAAGGGTGGCTCAGTCACACACTCGTCCCAGGGACAGAATAGTCAACGTCCACAACTTAGCGGGGGAGGGGTGAGTTTGGCTTATGGTTTCGGAAGTTTCTGTCTATGGTGAGTTCCATGCAGGAGTGGGGGTGGGGAGCCCTGCCTGAGGTGCTGAGCTCGGGAAGCACAGGCAGACGGAGAACCAGGCCCCCCCAGCGACGCCTCTGCCATCAAGGCCCTGCCTCCCAGCAGGCAGACCCTCTGGGTTCTTCCCCCAGCTCTCCTAAGAGTGCCGCGTAGCAGTAAGTGCCAGGTCTGTATGCTCTGTGCCCTGTGGTGTCTCTGAGCTGTGGCCTGAGGGAAGACACAACCTAGGGCCGGGCGTGGTGGCACACACCCATAGTCCTAGCACTCTGGGAGGCTGAGGCAAGAGACCTAAGATTCCAGCCCGGCTTGGGCCATTCAGTGACTTACCAGGACTCTGTGTCAAAATAAAAGAAATAAAAGGAATGTGGCGCTCTGTGAGAAGGCCCTGAGTTCACCCTGAAGTACCAAGGCCTGGAAGAACTTGCTGAGAAACGTGACCGTGTGAACTCACTTACCTCTGTTAACCAAGGCCTTAGCAGGCTACTGCCGCCGGCGGCCGCCCCGGCGCTCCGGAATGGGCTGCGCGTTGTGGCACTGTGGTTTCTATCTCCTGGGCTCCTACGGTACTGGAGAAAAGTCAGAGAGCTGATTCACTGACCCGAACATTTCGCATCAGGCCTGCTTTCTGTCAAGTCCTCTGCGCCTCCTGGTCCACGACAGCATGTACGCTGACACTTTGCTGCAGCTTCTGTGCCAGAAATCAGGCAGCAGAGCTGAAGGGACTGGAGCTTCGCGTCTCTGGCACCGGGAGGCGGAGGTCACACAGCCGGCCCCCTGCGGGGCCCCGGGCAGGCCGGAGCCGCCTCTCAGCTGGGTTGGCTTCATCCCTGGCCCTTGCTGCTCAGCTGTGGCTTTGCCTGGTTCTGGGCTCTGGAAGCGGGTGCCCAAGGTGTACCCCGAGAGCGTTTCTGTCTGGGTCTGTGGAGGAGAAACTGTTCACGTATGGAGATGAATCCGATGTGGCCCCCACCCTGTGGCCTGCATCCCTGAAGGAGCCTCTGGCCATCTCTGTGGTGACTGCTTTATTTCCTGGGGAAGTGTGGACAGGTCAGTGCCCTGAGTGGTACCAGAGCCCTGGCTCCCCCATCCTCCATGTGTTGCTCCATCTGGTCCCTTCCCCGTGGCCCATGTGGGGAGACCAGGAGACTCAGCCGTGGTCCATTGCTACGCAGTGACCTGATCCTGGGGAAGGGCTGTGCGCCTCCTGCCCTGCCCTGTGGGCCCCTCCATCTTTCTGAACTCTGCGACAGCCTGCCCGGCCGGCGCCAGGCTCTGGAGCTCGAGGGCTGCTTGCCGCTGGCCCTGGTCGGGGGAGACTGCAGCAGAGCTGGTCCCCACGGCGTCAGGCACGAGACCTTTAGAGGCTGTGAGCAGGAAGTGGCCATGCGGAGTCAGTAGACCTGGCCTCTGTCACCCCTCCCATGCAGGAGAGAAACCGGAAAGCAGTAGAGTGGTTCTCAGAGAAAGAACTTGGCAGGCGGAGCAGGAACTGCCCAGATGATACCCTGCGATGCCTGGTGCGAGATAGCTCTGTTCCCCACCCACTTCCCTGTGATGTTGCGTCCTGCACCCGATCAGGGCCAAGAGTTAGTGTTTCTGTCCCCAAGATGTTCCTTGGGGCATGAAATCCAGCACTTCTGGCTTCGTGTCCTTTAGGAGAAGCACACTCCGAGGGCAGCCCTGGCCACGGTGCAGGCCTGCAGGGAGCTGGGCCTGGTGCGTCAACCCAACCGAGTCCTGGCCACAGGCAGAAGCCCCAGCCCGAGGTGAGGAGAGGATGTGTGCAGGCCGCATGTGTGCTGCCTTCCCAGCAGGGAGCCATGGCTGCACAGCCCTGAGAACAGGCATGGCCCGGAGGCACTGGCACCGGCCCGCTGTGCCACCCATCCGTGTCTCCTCTGGCAGCTGCTGGGAAGCCTGGGTGCCCACGGACCCAGGGAGCATGCTGCAGACTGCGGGATGAGCAGCAGGCTCTCTGTGCAGGGAGGGGCGACTCCCTGGCTTGGCTCGACTCCTCGGGAGCTCGCTCTGCTGTCCTGGCCCTGGTCGCGGGACAGAGTCCCTTTACCCCACTCACAGAGAGAAGCGCTGTGCAAGCAGTGAGACCCCTGCCCTTCAGCCCAGCCTTTTCTCCTTCACAGGGTGTGGGCTTGGGCAGGCTGCCTCCCCCCTCCGTGCCGCAGGCGACAAAGTGCAAATCCTGCCATTGCTTGTGCCCAAGCGGACGCACTGTCATCTGGGAGCCTCCAGCCCCCACTTGGCTGATGAACAGCAGCCTGGCTTGGTGCGTTCACCACAGCACCTCCCTCTGCACTCCCAGGGCCTCGGAGGCCTGTGGCCGAGAGCGTGGCGTACTTCATGCTGAGCAGGTGCCGCCCGCTCTCGGGTTTTAGGCTTCTCTGTGAGAACAGGAGAATGACAGACTCCTCTGGGGACTGCTGAGGAGCAAGAGTACCGAGGCCCCACCCTTGGCCACGGCGGAGTCAGATCAGTTACCAGCGTCCTGGCGCCCCCTCTGCTGCTTTCACAAGCTCCGCTTCTGCTGGCTCAGAGACTTGGAAGGGGGCAACACACGGCCACAGAGCTGACACTGAGATGAAGCATGTGCCACCCCTGGGAGGCACGTGGAGCCTTGGGCTACCACAGGAGCCTATTTCCATGCCCTGACCTTGGGCCATGCCCCAAGGTTGCCAGTGCAACCTGGGTAAGGCCGAGCACCCCTGGCCACCCCAGCTCCCCTGGGCTCCCCTTGCCCCTGCAGGAGGAGAGGGCTTGGGGAGCCCACTCTGATCTCCAGCGTACGGCGGCTCTCTGTGTCCCAGCCATGGGCCCGGCGTCCCCACACCGGCTGAGCCTGAGCCACATCATGCCTGCATGTTCAGGGCCTGACTTCAAGCTCTCCCGCCCCAAGTGTCACCCTTCAGCAGCCAGCACAGGGAAGAGCCCAGCAATGAGCCTCCAGCACCAGGCCAGCCAGGCTGGTGGAGAAGGACCCAGGATAGACTTCCAGAGGGATGCAGGAACCCTTCTGACCTTCTCCCAGGAGAACTGGGGACAGCACGCTCTCTGCTGGCTACTCCACCCCTGGAACAATGAATGCGCCCACAAGTGGGATTCTAGACCTGAGACACCAGAGTCACTCTCCCCCCGCAGGAGGGCAGACAGAGACCCAGGGTGGGGGGGCGGGGAGGGGGGGGCGAGCCTCTGTACCCTGGGGCCTTAAATCCGGTGCGTATTCAGTCCTGAAGTCTCAGGGTACCGTGACTCACCTCACCGGCACCAGACTCAGGCAGGCTGCAGCCCTTTGAAGCCTGAGCGCCACGTGACCTGGACTCTTGCATCACTCCAAGCCTTGCTCTCCTCCTCTGTGAGGTGGGCTGTCACGTGCCCAGTGACACAGCTGTCACATGGAGAAGCTTTCCAACATGACAGGGGTCACAGCCAGTGGCCACACCAGGGAACCCTGCCCTGGATGACACTGGGCCCAACACGCTGGGCTGTGGGGGCAGCACTCAGGAAGTGCGGCACCCGAGATACGTCTTCCTGGGTCTGCCTCCTCCCGATTCTGGGTCCTGCTTGCCACCTTGCAGTCACATACTAGTGCCGCCTCCTCCCGATTCTGGGTCCTGCTTGCCACCTTGCAGTCACATACTAGTGCCGTGTCTTCTGGGTTTGCAGTTCATGGCACAAAGGACATGGAGGCAACCACGGAGCACGGGCATGTCCCTATTTGGTCTTGGGGGCCTCGTCTGTTGCAGTCACACCAGCCACTGCGGTGCTGGCTCCTGGTTCCCGCAGGGCTCTGCTCGGTGAGCTGTCCTGGCCACTGCCTTGGAAGCCACTAGTCCCCTTCACGAAGCAGAAAGGACACAGCAGTTGGCCTCGCCAAGGAAGCTTGCCCAGGAGAGCGTGGTGTGTTGTGGGTGCCGGCGCCCATCCAGCGACTCCTCCAGGAGGGCAGTGCTGCCCGAGGCCAGTGGCTGCCGCACGCCAACACTCTGCAGGGTGCTTACGGCCCATTTGTTTTGTTCTTGTCTCCAAAACAATTACAAAGATTTATTTTTTATTGCTGCATTAGCTCTGCCAGGACCACACTTCCTTTTTATCCTTAAAGGAGCAGCTATGCCATGCGGTGGAAGTCAGAGTACAGCGTTTCCAACATGAAAATGAAAATCAACAAGGCTGGGCTCATCTGGGGGATGAGGGCGGTCACCCCAGCCCCACTCGCGTGAGCAGCGCTGAAGGCCAGAAGGGGCTTCTGGCTCCTTTCTGCGTGATGGTCGAGTCCCCGCTATAGTGAGGAGACTGTCCCTCCCTACTGGCACTATGCAGACCCCTGAGCTCACCAGTGCTTCACTCCTGCTTTCCTGTGGGTGACGGAGCTGGCATAGTGGGGTGTGTCCTTCTCTAGGCTGATGCAGGGTTTTACTGGCTTTGAATGATGTAGCGCAGGCTGAACTTTCAGCTATCCTCGGCCTCAGCCTCCCGAGTGCTGGGATTATAGGTGTGTGTCACCATGCCCAGCCTTGATGTGGCTCTCTAAGGGACAGTTTCAGAGTCACAGGGCCTGCTGGGGTATCTGGGGAGGTTGACGGGGGGCTGCATCACACGGCACACTGGGGGAGGACAATAGGGGCACCAAGAGCGTCAGATTTTGGGGGTTACACCTTTTGCTTCTGGGTCCCCAATGTATGGCCACAGAACTCACCCTCACTGGGGATGGAAGTGGAAACTGGCATGCCAGGGTCGCAGGACGCTTGGTGACGGACCTGCTGAGCCGGGCCATAGCACCAAGGTATGTGCCACCAGCTGCATGATGTCTCCCCAGAGACACCCAAGTGCTGTTCCTCGGGATCTTCTGCCCTACAGCATGAGACAGACCCTGCAGAGGTGCCCAAGTATGACATTGGGAGGGGAATTGCACAGCACAAGCACTGAGGCTCTTGTGGTCACAAGGTCTGACCAAGAGGAGGCAGAGGGGAGGGGTCCGAGGGGTGGATGACAGGTGCGAGCTCAGTGTGACATCCTGGAGCAGGGTGTGGGCCGGACCCAGTGTTGCAGCAGAGAGCCACCCCTAAAACCTCCTTCCAAAGCCTACAGAGGAAGTGGCCCTGCTGACCCTGACTTCAGCCCAGTGAGACCCAGAGCAGATTTCAGATTTCAGCACAGAGTGCTTTAGGCCACTCAGGGCATGGCCATTTGTTCCTGCAGCCACAGAACAGGACCCAGTGCTGTGATTTACTGATTATGGCAGTGCATGGAGAAGCCCACACTGTGCTGTTCCTAGGCCATGCCCTCTGGTCTACAATGGCCCTATGCCAAGGCTGACCATCCATTCCTTCCTTCACTCATCCATCCACCCACCCATCCAGCAGCCTGTCTATCCAGCTACCCCTCTGTCCACCCATGCATCCACCAGTTTATCCACTGACATACCCCCACATCCATCCATCCACCCATCCACCTCCCACCC